>JAJQOW010000310.1:27500-134508 GCA_037975125.1 Latrodectus hesperus
AGTGCCCAAGGCGTAATTAACTAATTAACAATTCTTACATAAAGCCTAATATTTAATTAAAATATAAATATATACAAGTTTGGGATATTTACATTTAATCGTCTTAATAGAATGAAATTTAAAGTTTAGGTTTAAAGTTATGGGGAACAGGAGCAGTCGTCTTGCTGCTATCAAAAAGGAACGTCTTCGCGTCTTTTTGGCTTTTTTCTCTTCTGCTCCGCTCACTGGGAAAGCTGTTGCGCTTCTCGAGCCCCTACTCAAGTGGGCACTTGAAATAGTGACGTCGGCTATTAAGTGGTTCATCCACCACACACACACACACACGCACACACACACACACACACACACACACACACACACACACACACACACACACACACACACACACATATATATATATATATATATATATATATATATATATATAACATCTTTTAAAATGAATCCCACGATAAAAAACATATTATAACATTAAATGATGTCTCCTTGACAAGCCAAGCACGCTAGCTGAAAGTTATACGAAATCAAGTGAGAAGGGTGATTGTTTCTTTTACTAAGAGTACCACGAAGGTGAAAGTACGACTTTGCCTAAAGACTCCTCCGATCGATGGCACCACTAGAGGATCCACTCCTTCTGTTTTGAATTTGAACTGGAGGTCGAGGAAATTTTCTCCAGACCATTACACCCATTGTATCTGCTCAACGACCGAACACATAATTTTTGATTCTACAGATTTAATGAGCATGCACTTGGTGAGTCTTTTAAGGCATTGAGAATGGAACCCAGCAGAACGGAAGGCCGATGCCCTAACCACTAGGCAACCACGGCTATTTTAATGTTTCTAACCCATAGTGAAGATTTTTAATTTTTATCCTAATGAATTTCTTTTGCATTAATCTTTTTTCCTTTACGTTTCTACTTAAAAGAGCTATTGCACGAGAGTTATTTCATGGAAAATTATATCGTTTAAAGCAAATAGTTTAGATTTTTATAAGTAATTTTTTAAAAGCTTTTTGAATGCTTTATTAAAAATATCTTAAACTATCATTTTTTTAAGTAATAAAGATAACTTTAAAAAGTGTTATAATTCGTTACCACATCAAATGTATATATTTCTTAAATTTATTTCTACATTTATGACAAAAATTAATAATAATTAATTAAGTAATAACTATAATGAGATGGTAATAATAAGTATTTACTTTAAAATATTTGTCAATCTACTCAATTTTAATTATTTTATTTTAAATCTATTTGCATTTGTAATTCAATAAAACATGATTGAAATCATGAGATAATCTATTTATGCTTGATAATAAAACCATTTGGTTTGAAAATTTTTAAGAACTAAATAAGTATTTCATTTTTCAGTAATTAATGCACATTATTTTAAAATTTCACGAGTTTCAATTGCTTTTAAGAGATTAATGTAAACTTTGTCGTTTTTTTTTTCTCCAGTTGATATTTATAAAATTGTGCCTTTTTTAACAAGGATGGTGTTTCTTTAGTCTGAAACTTTATTGAAAATAATTTTAATCTCGTGATTCCATTTTGGAAATTTTTTAAGTATATTTTTAATTAATATGCCTACCAAAATTTTCATTTGTATATTTTTTGTCTATGATATTTAAATACAACGACGTCCTTTTCCCATGAGTCTATATATATTGTTTTTTATTGATATTTTACAAGTGAGTTTTTTAATTTTTTAATTGATCCTGTATTATTTCACTAGATTTAAAATTAATTTTAATTGAAAGTCATTTTATGCATACCTATCCATTTAGTTATTTTATACTTTAATTTATTATATGCTATTTAATTAATATTCATGAAGTATTTCTTCATCTTAACATTCACTTTCTGGAAAAGGAGTTTTAGAACTCGAATAAAAAAACTATCAATTATTTCTATTTAATTAGTACTTAATAAAAGTAATTATAATATGTTACATCTTAATAGAATATTTTTCTACAGAATATTTAAATAAATTTCCGTTTTATTCTGAAGCTAGAAAAAAACGATAGGAAAATTGTTACCTTTTTTTGGAAACGAGAAAAAAGAAGTTAACAAGTTTTTCTACTAAGTTGCAATCAAAAAAAGAAGTTAGTTTTCTCTTAAAATGGCAAGTTGATAATATATACTTTATTTTTATCATTATTTTTTAATTTTGTTAATAATAATATATTTTAAGGGCTATATTTATAGTTATTATCGTTATGTATCATTTAATTTCATTATAAATTAATATTGAATAAACAATGGCTTACTATCTTGTTTGATTTTTTTATTCATTAAATAACGTTTGCCACTGACAGTTTCATATCAATAAATAGAAGAAAGTATATAATGGTCATTGTAAATATTTAGCTAATACATTTTTCTAATTGAACGGAATTCATTAACTTTAAGATTTGCATCGATACTCTTTAAACATATATTTCTAAGAAGCTTTTATAAAAACCAATTTTTAATACCGTTTATTATCTTATTTCAATAATGATTTTTAAATATTGATTTTATTTCATTAATGTAATTTTATATAATAAGACCAATAGTATGTAGTCACTTTTTGGAATTTCGCTTACAATAAATAGTCATGAATACATGACTACAGGATTTCATGATTCAGTCATAAGAATAGCATTCATTTAATACGACTATTGACATTCAGGTTAAAATTATAGTAATAAATAATGAGAAATATAGTAGGAAGGGATACTCATTTTCATTTGTTTGTCCGTAATATTTTCACACCATTACAAAACATCTTAATATCACAAATTAGAATAATTAATAAAATTTAATTTATTATTCATGTACAAGAGTACATGTTTACTTTATGTCAATGCATTCTTCCGAGTGAATTTTTTAACATCAACCAACAATTTTTATATATTATTTTGACAGATGTTAATTTTTCCACAACAATTGATTTTCCAGGAAATACTGATACATTTACTAAAACGCCATAATTATGTGTGCAATCATTAATATGATCTATTAATCAACTTAATAAAACTTACAATGCATAAGATATTTGATTTAACGTAATAATTTATCCAATAAACATTGCATTAATCATTTTTTCCTAATGACTGAAAACGTTTGGATTTAATAATTAATTTGTAATTAAAGTTCTTTACTTAACTTACAAATTAATTATTAAATCTCACTTAACTCACATTTTCTGAAATGCTGTCTTTTTTAAGTTTTATAAGGCAAACTTAATTTGTACTATCTATAATGGAAATCCTTTTCAGAATTTAAACATTACTTCGTTAGAAGTATAATTGAATATTCGAATGAATGAATTATCTATAGACGTCAGTGACACATCAATGTTACATGAATAAATGAAAAGTATATTTTAAACTACCCATCAAGTACAGATTGAAGACCAAAAGAAGAAAAAAATTGTATGGATTTCTGCATTTAGAGTCATGAATTTCTTTTATTTATTCAAATATGTATTCAATAGCCTCTTGAATTTTATAATCATAACTGTCACGAATTCGAAATATTTTTTCCTGACTTCAATAAATGCAGCTATTTAATCAATGTATATTTTGGTAAAAATTTCCTTTTTCGCATATTATTTAACTTAAAACTTCAGCTCAAAACATTGATAACTCTTTAGCATTTAATATTGGTTATCATGTCCTATAAAATATCATGTCTTATAAATTATCATGTTCTATAAACCATCTTGTCCTATAAATTATCATGTCCTAAGTTTAAACATTATATTTAAAATAAAATTTGGCTAATATGATAAAATATCTAAGGCAGCAAACATTTGTCAAAGAAATCGAGTTTTCATTTAATATTTTCACTTTATGTAATTTATGTATCCATTCATAAAATTTAAATTTTAGAAATAAATAAATTACATACAAATGAGTGTATTTTATTTCAACAAATTTGATGCCAAAAATTTTTAAATAACGGATCTAACTTAAAACTATGCTCTTAAAATGAATATTCTCTTCATGTATTTAAAATTTCTGTTAAAAACTTATTCTGAACAAAACATTATTTTACAACAAAAATCTCTATTTTCTATACATATATTAAATTTAGTTTTTTATATTTCCAATTAATTTTTCCTCAAAAATATCGGTATTTTACAAAATGTTGTTTACTTACAAAGCTGTTCAATTTGAATATATTATAAATAAGTTCTTAATGAAAACAAATTCGAAGTATGACAGTGACAAACAAAAATAAAAATCAGTCATTTTAAATTATTCAAGAAATATGTACAATGGTATTTATAAATTATGAATAGTTAGATAGATATTAGTTTATATGTAACATGCATGCATAATTTAATATGATATGCATGCAATATATATTTCATATATAACATGACTGCAATACAGCTATGTTTGATATCAATAAAACAAATTAGAAGAAGTTTGAAAAAAATTTTCTTGCTCAACTTGCTCTTTTGTTTGAAATTTAGTCAGTTATTTTTTTTAATAAAAGGAGATTTTAGTATGTATTATTAATTATAATCAAAAACTTTCATATTTTATATAAAATATTTGCAGTCACTGTCAATAATAAATTAAATATAAAAAACTAGGTTATTTTATTTAAAATACTTAACTAAATAAGCTATTTTACTAAAATGGATAATTTAACAAATGAAACAAATATCTTTTTGCCATGACTTCCAATAGTGTTGTGATTTTTTTGTATTTCTTTCCTTTTCATAGTATATTCAGGCTTTAAATTTTTTAAATTTGCATTAAACATTTTCATTATTTTTGGATATTCAAAAATAATTTGTAAAAATAAGTTTGCAAAGTGCGTAACATTTTCATTTCAAAATTTTCAATGTATGTAATAAAAATTTTATAATAATTTTACTGACTGAATCAATCATAATAAATTCCCAGCCATTTTGAATAACAGCTTATAAATTGTATGTTACCTTTTCTTCTGTTAAACTTATGTATTTTGGTTTACTTACTTTCAACGTATGCATATAGACAACTATCAATAAAACAACATTCTTGAAAGCAATAAAAGATTGATGGTTAAAATGATGAATTATTAAAATTCAATTACTAGATTATCTGCTATGTGGAGTCTATGAGAAAGAATAAAATTTCTATATTATTGCAATAAATATTTATAAACTCAGAAAAAGCAGTACTTCAATTTTTTCTAAAGATCAAAGGAATAATTCCATAAAAATATTATTGTTACTACTCAAAACTCTGTGAATGATAACTAATTTCATGGCTTTAATGAAAGGCAAATATTCTTTTTCCAGAAAATATCAGATCTAAATTATTCCATTTAAAATCATTCTCATTTTGTTGTGTGTCATAAATTTTTATATTCTCTATTCTTATTATATAAGTTTAATTTTTATTTTGTGATAAATTTGTTTATTGATTTAATAATCATTGTTCATCTTACCTGTATCAAACATTATATATCTTAATAAGCTTCAAATCATTTGTGAACAGGATAAACATTATTTCAAGGTTATATTTTAAAAGAAATTATTCCAATGTATATTATATATAAAGTGCAGTTGTTCAGTAATTATTTATTTAAGTACATTTTGATAATAATTTATTTATCAATAATAAAATTAAACACAAATATAACAAGACAATGAAATAGCATAAAGTGTAGTTGTTCCAATAATCGACAATTGTCTCATCTCATTTTCAAATTTCAAGTGGATGCCATCTCGTTTCATTATAAAAATTAATTTCATAATCAATCAATCAAAAATTTTTGATTAAAACTATAAGTCGCTACAGTATCTCTTTCCTGTGTGATGAAGTTGTAGACCTTCAGGATAGCTTGTATCTTCTGAGGAAATTCATATAACGACCAGAATAATAAATTCAACCAGAAGCTGGGCAAATATTTTGTTACATAGAATCAGTAGCACCCGATGAGTGGTCAGCAGCGATGTCTTGGACGTTATCTTCAAGAAATGTTGGTTTGATTCTATCTATCGTAACACATAAATCTCAATCTTCTCTGCAAATTTATGTCAGCTTTACAGAACGGGACACAACAAACAAAGGGTCTGTTATATGATGTTTTTACTTCATCATACCTCCAACGTGTCTATTTATATAATCGTAGATCATTGGAAACAGTTTTAATCCATGAGCGGATGTAATAACAAGCTTTAGATCACATGTAATTTATGAAATTTTTTATATACATACATTTGGATTTATTTTGCATCTCCAAATCTAAAAGTAGTTCCTAGGTAAGAGAAAAGTTATTCATACACCATCTCTGAAGCAGAAGAATTTTAATCTTACCAGATTACTGAATGTAAACCAAAAAGAACAAGTTCCTACTTGAAGTTCTATGTATCATTATTGAAACCTATAGTGAACAATGTGTCCGCTCGATGGAGCCATTGGAACTAGGATTGTAAGAAGCAGTTCCTTGCAAATTCCGAGGCACGCAGCTAGTTCTTTGCAGATGTGTTAATCAAATCAGCATCCCTGGTAATTTTAACTTCAGTAACACGAAATTTAGGTACCTACTCTCATACTATTGTAACAGCTGTTATTTCAGCGGTCGTATCTGAGATTAGATATACCTCGAGTAAAACAATCAATAGCTGTAAGACAGGGAGAATATCTTTGACAATTTTCTCTCTGGATTTATAAGACATTTATTTTTATTATTAATTAACAATCCGAAATAATTGAAAAAGCCAGAAAAAATGATAGTAGTGCTTACCTCTGACGAAACAAAATTCCACGGAAAGGTGAACTTATATTTAAATCGGGAACAAGAACTTTTAGTACATAAGTTTGTATTCACGAGTCATTAGTAGCGAAAAGTTAAATGAAATAAAAAAAATAGAGGGCTTAACAAATATATTTGGATTAGAAATATTTATATCTGTCCAAAATCGATTAAATAATTCTTGTGAGTTTTTTGTCCTATACATATAGGTGAATTAAATATTTTAGAATTAAGATCATGACGACAAGTTGTGACTACAGTCATGAATTTTAGTTTTCTTGATTTTTTGAAGAGTTAGGTCAATCGCCCGGTTGCAGTCTTACATATTCACAGGGTCATATAAATTTACGTGCAGTTTTTCGGAAAAGTCTTTAATGATAACAAAAATTATATGGATGATAATGCTGATTTCTCGAGTGTGAAACTGATCTACGACTAAAAAATTATTATAATTGGAGAGTGACAACTGAATTACTTGCAGTTATAATTTTGGAATCGGGCTAGATAATTTATGGAATGTATAAATGGCCCGAGCAACAGAGACTTCTTTAACCAATAAAGCGACATCAACAACTTTGTCAGCTATCTCAGCCAATTTATCCAACTTTTCTGACGGAGCAGATAAAACAGCTTGAATTTGAGATGGTAAAAATTGCTACCATACATTTGTATTAAACTCATTCTGTAACTGATTTCTGATAGTTCTATCATTTTGTGCAATAAATGACTTGACTTGTCAACTACCTGTTGTAACTTAGTTATTAATTCTTTAATGTTTTGATGTTCGGAATCAACGAATTCTTTAATTAAGTTACCCAAAAGTGCTTTGTATTTATCTGTTGCAGGAGTAGAAAGAATTACATCCGATGTATGCCAGGAAGTCTCAGCATTTATAGTAGACACCAAACTTACATATTTGGTTTCGTCTTTAGTAATTTAACTCATTATAAACGCTGCGTAGCTAAAGATGTACATTTTCTCGCCAAAATATAGGCAAAAATGGGGTGACTCTGCTTATTCAAGTATGCCATGTCAAACACGTTAAAAAGTGCTAGGAACATAAATTAATCAAGGAGAAGATAAAATGCAAAACTGAAAACATTTTAACGCTTAATAATTACCAGAATTTCTCCCCTAGCTAAACTACAGAAAAGAAAATTAAAAGACTAAGAGGAAGAATATTTAGCACACACACACAAAATATCATTATTGTTATTGTGAATATTAATATTGACATAAATAATTTTAAGAGGAAAATGCGCAAACAGCGAACAAGTGATTAATTTAAAATGCGAGTATCTGCAATGATGATAATATTATTCAATTCTTGTCATGAATACTTTACAAAATTTTTTATAGAAAGTATTTTTTTCACCATGAGTTACCAGTATCGTTCTATAGTTATTTAAAATACATTTTAAACGAACATATTTATTAGCAACAAAAATAAACACAAATATAACAAAGTGACGATATAGCATAAAGTGTAATTTTTACAAGTAGGGTATAATTCTGTAACTTTTTTTCAAGTTCCAAGTTGTTACCATCTGATTTTTCTATGAAAATTAAGTTTCATTATAAATGAATTAAAAAAATAAATTTTCGATTACGGTTAAGAATCGCCATAAAAGTATTTTAATTTGATTTACTATGTGTTATGGATTAAAATCCTTGGATGATATGATAGACGATAGCGTATAGAAACATTTTTATTTTTAACATAAACTTTTTACAGTAAAAAACCATTTCCAAATATAAATCAATAAATGAAAAATCAGTAAGGGATTCTTATATATTTATGATAAATTGTTTCTAAAGGCTAATTACTACACATATTTCTTTTTTACGCTAATTTCTTTCAAGAAATAACTTTGAAAATACCTAATATATGTTATTTATTAAGAAGATGGATTGGTATGTTAAAAAATCACAAACTGCTAATTCAAAAGTGTATAAAATGTTGATATTTTTGACATTTTATCTTCGTCCAGAATATATAATTTTAGAATATTCTGGACAAAGTAAAAATAATGACATAAATAAACTTTAAAGTATTTTTCACAATTATTTTATTGCTGCTCAAATTTTTATGCACTTGAAAAATAATAAAACTAAAGTTTAAAGCCATTTAAAATGTTTAGCCCTTTCAATGTATATAAAAAACTATAAATCATATATTTGATTTAAAAATTAAAAGCATTTTTAAGCTAACTATAAAATATAATTGTAAAATTATTAGGAAATATGAAAACTGTTCATTACAAAGAGATTTTAAATAATAGATTGCCAATTTTGTAAACAGAATTATAATACTAAAATCATAGTTTTCCAAATATTTTCAATAATAGAGATTTACTTTAAATTTCCTCAAAAACACAATACCATATAAGTTATGTGTTTTACCATAAATATAGTTAGTTCAATTTTTTTTAGCTAATTGTAATTTTTCATTTATTTTTTAAACTTTTGTTTCTTTTTGAGATAAATGTTTTAATGCCACCAAAAGTTTTTATCGATACGATATTCTTTGCATATAAATGAAGTAATATATAGATTCTTATTATTATTTTATATTTTATATTTATTAATAGAATCTACAAAAGCATGGATTTCCATTTGTAAATAAAAATTTAGTTCAAGCATATTTTATTTTAATTTCAAGACAAGATTACAAATGTAAATATCATGTTCCTTAACATTTATCAAAAAGAGAAAAAATATCACGAATTTTAAGATAATAAATTCAATTGTAATTCAGTAACTCTATTCCTTGTAGAGATTCTGGAATATATAATTAACTTGATTTAGATGGAATGCATTTGAATATATTTTATTTACATTTTTAAATTAGGAACAACTTCGATGATCCTAATTCATTAAACAATTTTAAATAAAGAAAATGCTCTTTAATATTTCCTTTGTGTAAAATGAAGAATTTAAATTTTCACTAAACAAATAATTGTGTTTAAGAAATGTAATTTAAAGTGACATAAAGAATTAAATTAAGTAATATTTTTGTTAAAAATCTTTTCAAGTTTGTTTTCCCAAACATTTATAACTTCTTGGTTTTAGTTTTAAAAATGAAATAGTTTTATAATTCTTTTGATACAGTATACTGTTTTGTGGTATGGAATTCCAAATTCTACACATCAATTAAATATTTAACTGTTTGACAAATTTTGTGCGACACTTAGTTTTTTTTCTTTCTAGCTCTTTCAAAATGCTTAAGTAAACGTCTTCGTTTATTAAGCGATTGTCATAGAATTTAAATCTTAATGAAACTTGACTTCAAAAGAAGTGCTCTAAGCACAGTTTGAATGTGGATAAATTCTGGTATTGTGTTTCATTCTAAAGCTGTTTCTCTCTTAATAATTAATTTCAACAAAAAAATTTAATACTTTACAAATTAAATGTAAAAAGAGAAAATATATATTTTTAACGTTAAGAATAATATTTTTCTAGAGCAAAATGTTACTAATGTTATTTTTCTAGAGCTAATGTTACCAAAATAGGCAAATGTTACTTTGCCTTTTTTGCACAAAAAATAACAAACAAAGTTCGTGAAATTAATATTTAGCGGAAAAATGAAAGAATCAATTAAAAAAGTTTTATCAGTTGCAAGAAATAAAAGCATTTTCTATGTATAATTATAACATGAGTATATTTAATTAATGACAAAAAATATTTTTAAGAAATGCAAAAATATGGATAAAAATGTCTAAAGTACTTAGTTAAAAAGTGTCATATCTTAGAAAATTCTAGGTATTAATAAAATAAGAAATTATAACATGAGTATATTTAATTAATGACAAAAAATATTTTTAAGAAATGCAAAAATATGGATAAAAATGTCTAAAGTACTTAGTTAAAAAGTGTCATATCTTAGAAAATTCTAGGTATTAATAAAATAAGAAATATTTTGTTTATCACCAAAATAAATGAAATCAATTTTAAACAAATAATGTGAAGTGATATAAATATTCATTTAAAACTTTATATTTACATAAATATTCATATTTATAAAAAATTCTGATAAAATTTTTTAGTATTATTACAAAGTAGTTGCTTTAGAAATGTCCAAAAACGAACTGCAAATAGGGGAGCTTATGACATAATACGAAATTTTGGTCATGGCAGGTATAATTTATAAACAATTTGCATTAAAATATTTTCCAAAACATTCTAGCCATCACACAGTACTAGGAATGATTACTTGTATTTTACGAAAGAATTGGTATTTTTGGTATTTAATATATTAATTAAGAATTTGTATTTAAATCAAGGATGAATATCTTGTAATTCTCAAAGGCGATATAATCTAGCATTTAATAATAATAATTACAATAAAAAGCAAATTAATTTAAAATCAAAACGTGTTTAAAAAATTTAAAGTGGAAAATTATAATTTAAAAGTAATAGATTATTTATACTGGAGCACTTAAAAGAAAAGTTACATTAAATCTCAATTTTTAAATAATTCAATCGTAATAGAAGATTTGAAAAACATCAGTGTTCTCTCATAAAGAATTACTTTAAATGTATGAATACCTGAAGGAAAAGTAAATTTTCAATCCTTTTATTGCATAGTAAATTCTACAAATATCTGTAAGAGATACTGTCTGAATGATGAAAGTTTATTGTTTTAAAATAACAATAGTAATATATCTTTCTTTCACGGAATCTTAATATTATTTTATATATATTATGTATTTTTCCAATTAACTGCAACATATTTTTTGTCTTACATAAGAATTTAAATAAATTTTTACTGTGGTTAATAGTCAATAATTTTATTAGTAAGATGAATTAATTAAGATAATTTAGTCCTCGCAATACTCAGTTAATTTTTTAAATGTTCTCAATTAGTCAATATTGAAGCTATTTTTAGATAATATAAGCAGTCATCGATTATATTGCCCTTATGCAACGTTTTAAATATTTGATTCCATAAATTTAGATTTTAACATTAAGAAACTATATTTTATAACTCAGAATTTGTAATTTACATTTTGTTGACATGACCAATATCAACTAATAGTTAAATTACTTGTATCAACCATCTATAACCAAGAATTTGCTGTCTTATTACTAAAAGACTCCATGTTGTTGATGTAGTTTTACTGATTTTCATTATAGAAGACATTTTTGCATTTGTATATATTTGTCATAAGTGTGACTTCTTTGTACCCTATGACTTCAACTCTCTATAGTGAAGGAAGAACATGTTTCCTTTGATTTTATAAACATATACGGTAAATATATTTATAGTTTTTAATTTCTAGAAATGCCTACTGGGTCTCTCCAATCAACTTTTTTGCCTATTATCACCAACTGTGTAATTCCCATACAGTAAAACTCTGGTGTTATGGAAGCCATGAAGTCATTCATTGCTTCGAGAAACTCAACATCATTGTACTGGTTTTCCCAACTTGAAATTTTGAAATCAATGTCTTGCAGTAGTTTTATTCATAGAACTACCACCACTTAATTGACACAATTGTTGATTTGAAGCACCTGCTGATAATCCTACTTTGAGGTCGTATAGCAAAAAAGCACTAAATAAGTTTCTTGGACACTTTCATTTGTCTTCGCTACTATATGAGTTACATTTGATGAAACTGTATGGTTGACCTGCTTTTTATAACAATTGGTTCTCTTATTCTTGATCGACAGAGTTTTGAATCTTGCATACCTATTCCCACTTCATTTAACAGCAAATTAAAAAGGAAAGAACTTTATTAAAATTGCATTTTCATAATATTTTAATACAAGAATGACACATTAAAAATTATGCCGACCGATTGCTAAGGGATTAGCGTTCCTGACTCCCTGGCTGTTGGTCCCGGGTTAGAATTCTAGTTCAGGCATGGATATTTCTTTCTCTCTGTGTTTCTCTGTCTTGTCTTGAGATGTCTCTGTCTTGAGATGTCTCTGAGATGATGTATGAATGTGGCCTTATAAACAGGTTTGTGGTGGTATGGCTTGGGAAATGCTACTCGCCCCTGTTACTTGGTTCACAGGTCCCCACTTGGTAATTGTAAATGATTATCAGTTTATGGTCTTCTTGTGGAAAAGAGTTAGTCACCAGCGCCAGTAGTTGTAAAAAAGTAAAAAGAAAAAAAATTAAAAATTATTTTAAGAGCTAACTTGCCTCTGAATCTGAAATTTCTAAATTTACTCAGTACGAGCACACAGAAATGTATGAATGAATTTGTTTGGATGGTTTGGAGTGTATGAGCAACATGATATGGTATTTGTACACAAAATGAGGAAAGGTTTTAATTACATTCAATTTCGAAAAATTTAATTGTGTATAAAATTAAATGTGAAGCATTGTTTCGTAGAATCTTCTGCATAAATACTGATAACTACAGTGATAAATAATAATGCAACTACACAAATACCAAGTAACTTAATAAATTCGATACAATAACAAAGTTAGTCTTTCTAAGAAATTACAGATTCAAAGTGTGTTATATTTCCATAAGATCTAAAAAAAAACAAATGCGTTTTCACAATTAAAATTAAACTAGTGGGAATTTTTTTCCTATGTTGTGATACTTTCAATTGAATTCAAATCAAGATATAAAAAACAATATCTTTTTTAATGTAGCTAAGCATACATTTCTGAAAATTTAGATTATAGTCGGGCTGTACTACAAAAATTATTAATTTTACTTAAATACAATAGATAAAGATATTCTTGAAAAATGCAATTTATGTATATTAATATAATAAACTAGCTAAAGGTACTGAGACTTTACAGTGCATCTCATTTAAAAAAATTTTACATTATGCTTAATGAATTTATAATTCACATTTGATTACTTTTCAGACACAACAGCCAATTTAATAAGTTTTCATTCCATTTCTCTCTTACCTCCATTTTCACATCATGCAATAACAATCAACAGAAAAAGAATTCCATTTAGATCGATTCATAAACTTGAGCTCAATATGATTGCGGAAAAACAACATGGCAAAAATTTGTAAAATTAAATATTTTGTAAATCTACTAAAACTGATATTTGTAATGTGATAAATTTCTTCATTATAATTAATAATAAATGAATATTTACAGTAAAATGAATAGATGTTACAATAAAAATTGCATAGTGTATCCCAAAAGAATTTGCTGAGTAAAATATTCAATAATTGAAGTTTCTGAACCATTAATCAGTGTCGAAATATATCTATAAGTAAATAATTATTAGAAAAATTTTAAATAAAAATCACTTCTTGGGTAAACGTTTTATTCAAATGAGTTCTTAGAAAATTTCACAATCTTTAAAATAAAACAGGGACTTTGTAAAATATGCAAATGATTTCTTTTTGCATGAACTAAGAAAAAACTATCAATTTCAGTGACATACCTTAAGATGAAGAACACATTAAATTGAGTTTAAAGCTTAAAAATCTAATTAATTAGCTTTTGAATAATTTGAGTTTAATTATTCTTCCTAATATACCTTCGTGGAATTTGATCAGATTTTTAAAGTATTGAAACTCTTTGTGCATAAAAAAAAGTAAAAGGTCTGGAGGGACATGTCATTAAAATTGCAATTTTCGGCGGCAAGGAATGGAGTATTTAAATATACTGAATTTTTAATTAGCAATTATCTAATATTTAATTTTCTCCTTAGAAATGGAGTACATTTTCCTCTTTGTTTGCTACGGAAAACTATTGCTTAATTATGACTGCGAAGTTATTTCCAACTAAGCAATTCTGTATTAATCTATGC
Organism: Latrodectus hesperus; assembly: GCA_037975125.1. Taxonomy (NCBI): domain Eukaryota; kingdom Metazoa; phylum Arthropoda; class Arachnida; order Araneae; family Theridiidae; genus Latrodectus; species Latrodectus hesperus. The sequence goes on from JAJQOW010000310.1 coordinate 41,991, forward strand.
GCATTCTTTTAATTAGCCCAAAATTAGTTTTTGTACAACTCGGAAAATATAGGAGAATTGACCTAAGCTAATTACTTTTACGAAACAAATTTAAAATTATTAGAATTAGTTTGTATGATATTTAAAAAGGATATGTTTTCTTTTATATCTTTTAAAAAAAGATCTGTTTATGAAATATATAAGGAATATTTTTTATAAAAACTATGCTACTCTAGTGCAATTCAAATACAAGTCCATTTTAATCTTATGTAGATTAATTTTAAGCATATGAATTTTTAATATTTGAATAACATTTTAAGATAGTTTTAAATAGGTAAGCAACTTTAGAAAACTAAACCATTTAAAATTATTTAATTTTGAAATGATTTTTTTTTCCTATGAATGAGTACTATATATTTTATAAGCGACAAAATCAAAGAATATAGTCTAATACAAATTAAGACTATTTTGATATATTTTATTTATACACGATAAGTATAAATTTTTAACTATTTATTAATAAACGCATTCTCTTTTCTATTTTATTAAAAAATAATTGTCATTTTTAATTACTTTCCATTAAATACTCACTTGTTTGTCTTACTAAAAAATAAAAATATAAGAATTTTAATTATATAAATTATTTTATTAAAAAATTCCTGAAATTTTGTGTTATAACTCTTAATTAATTATGTTTATGGAAATAAATTTTTAAAAATTAAAAATTTAATTTAGTGACTTTAACTTTACTTAATATTAAATGCCAATATTATTAAGTACAATGTAATAATCTCGATGATTTACATCTAAATAAGATTTCTCTCATTTTGTAGTTTAAATAACATAATTATTAGTAATTTAAAATTTACAGCCAAAATGTTAATAAAAATAAAATGTACTTTTATACTTCTCTGTAAATCCGGTGATTTTTATTAGCTTGTAAAAGACAAAATACATTGTATATTGCTGTATTAGGCAATTAAGTCAGCAAATTTCCTTTTCCAAATAAATATGCCCATAAAAAATGTCTTTTAATCCCTGTAAAGCCATGAAGTAACTTTGAAAAAAATCAATTTTCTCATTTTCTTTTGTAATAAATAACTAGTTTAAGAAACTTTCAAACAATTTCTATAGAAAACTCTTATTGTTGCAACCAACCTGAGTGCAAAGGCGGAAAATAGTGTTTTCTTTTGAAGGCATACCCTTAGAACTTTTGTTGCACGGTTAAAAGTAAAAAATAATGTGAAAGAAGTAAGTTTGAAAACACACTTTATTCAAGGAAGTAAAGTTGCTTTATTTTCTATTTCAAAACCAAAAAAAATAAAATAATGAATATTTTATTGGTTCTTAAGGAAAAATCAATAGTTAAAATTTTGAAAAAATATTTCTACAAAATTTATATAAAATAAAGCGATGACAAAAATATAATGAAAACTATTCATTAAATAATATCTATATTAATGTGTTCTTCATCACTCTATTATATTAAATATTTTCACTGGTCATAATCTATTGCATTTAGAAAATTTGTTTCTGGTAGAATTTGTAAGGGAAGTAAATAAAAGGAATAAGATTTATAAATTTTAAAAAATTGCTCATCTTCTGGTTTCTTTCTTATAATTTCTTAAAATTTTATCCATTTTGCTGTAAATTTCATAAAATAATTTGAGTTTTGTTGCTTCATTGAAAATAAATACTGATAATTCAAGCAGCAAAACCATATTTTATTTGAAAGATAATTGATAAAAGAAAGTTAATGTACCAAATCCAAATTAACTGAAAAAGCAAATACCATGAAGCTTAATGTATTGAAGTTAATTATATTTACTATTCATATGTAAATTAATAAAAAATAATAGCATTGTTTTAATATTTAGCAATATGAAGACTGAACCGAATGGAGAGCAAAATAAAGGATGAAATGTTTAAGAAATTAATATATCGCTGTTATTGGAGAGAGAAAATATCACGGATAAATAGTAAAATTTTTCTATATTTGGAGGTAATTCCGTTCCTATTCACCAATATATGAATGCCAGACAAACTTAATCACCTACTCATCTGACCGCTGCAGACTTGATGAAAATCCGACAAATAACCTTGACAAGAACATTTGCTTCTAATCAATGCTGTTTGTACTATAAATTATGAAAATAATATATTTAAAACTATGGTTTGCACATTACAAAAAATTAGAAGGATTTTCGAAAAAAAAATATGAGAGTAAAAAAGATTTTATTTTTCAAAATTATATTTAAATAAAAAATTACATTAACAAAATTAATGAAGCTAATATCGCAGTCAGGAAACAATACAATGCTATATTTAGATTTAATATAACTGATTAATAATTTCTTTTCAAGAGATAAATTATTGAATTTCTGTATTTGATCTAAATATGCAGTAAATTTTAAGATTATAAGGAAATATAAATAATAACGTAAAATTCCCATTTGTCATTCTTTTTCTTTATTTTGTCAACCCAAAAATAGTACTTAACAGAAAAAGCAAACTTAAAAATGCTAATTTGAGTAAGATTTTGAAAGAGTTAATAAATAAAGAAGGATAAGAAAATAGAAACGCGAGAAAAGAATAAAAATGCTTACAAAATATTTAAAGATGATAACAGTTATTCGACCTATTCAAATTATTTATAGTTATTTAAAAATATGTTTTTTGCAATTTCGAGGCTTAAAATCACACAAATATATATTACATACTTTCATACATACATAAATACATACATACATATATATATATTAGGTTGGGGAAAAAGAAATCCATTATTTTTTCGGCAGATGGCTGTACTGATAGATTTCTCGTAAAGTATCGATCAAACAATTTCAGATTTATGCTCGTTGGAAAGGTGACATTTCGCAGTAAAAAATTTTTTTTGCTGTTTTTTGTTTGGTGCATTCAGTTGTGAGTTACAGGGTGTTAAAAATGGAAGTGAACAAAGAGAAAATTCGGTACATTTTACAGTTTTTCTTTGACAAAGGCGAAAATGCAAGCCAGGCGGCTAAAATTGTGAATGGTGTTTATGGTTCCGATACTTTAACAGCCAATTATGTGCAATTTTGGTTTCGTAGATTCCGTTCAAGAATTTTTGATGTTAAAGATGCACCTCGCACAGGTAGGCCGGTCGTCGAAAATGTCGATAAAATCGGAGAAATGATCGAAGTTGACCGGCATGTTAGCAGTCGTAACATCACCCAGGAGCTAAAAATCGACCATAAAACTGTTTTAAACCATTTACACAAAGCTGGATTCAAAAAGAACCTCGATGTTCGGGTGCCACACCAATTAACAGAAAAAACATGATGGATCGAATTTCCATCTGCGAAGCCTTGGCCAAACGGAATGAGATAGACCCATTTCTTAAACGGATGGTGACTGGAGATGAGAAATGGATCACATAGCCAGACATTTTTCTTGCATTGCAAAATTTCTTTAATGATAAAAAATTGGCATCTAGGGAGGATTGTGAAAATCGACTACTTGAGGTTTTTGCAAATAAAACCATCACTGAGTTCATAAAGGAACAAGCTAACAATTTCTTTTTGAATCTCCAACACGTTCAGAATCCCCATATTAATGTTCAACCATATTATAGCATAAATGATCCCGCAAATAGAAGAAGACCAAAGGCCATCCTTAGAGATAGATAAATTGTTATTTAAAAGTTATTTTATCAGTGTAATCTAGGTAATTGTTCACACTTGCTTCATTATGAATAATTTCTGTAAATAATAAGAATGTATATATTTAAGTTGTAATGTAGCTATCTAGCCAAGAAAGAAAAATGTAAATAGAGAAATATGTAAACAGATAATCAAAACTTATGTAAATACTGTATTAACCTAGAAAATGTACCTCCCCCTAATGTAAAAGTCCTATTGTTCTTCAATAAAGCAAGCCAGTATGCTTTGGCCCTTCCTCGGACTCTCAGGAGATTGCATTGGTTTGTATATCGTACTTACGGGGTACTCATGTTGATGTTTTACCTGCTTAGCTCTACCGCAGAACCACAGGAGTTTTGAATTGATTTAGTTTTTGTATCATGCTTGCGTAAATGACTTACCTGCCATGGCCATATTGATGAAAATACTGGTTTGACCCCCACCAAGATTGTTCGATTCCCCCACTCCCTTCAGTAAACTTATAATAAATTTTTAAATTAAAATATTAACTAGATTAAGCTACTTTTAGCTCTTTTAAATTAAATTACTCATGTTAAATATAATTCTTAATTAAAATTGATAAGACAAACATAAATGATAGTTAATTAACTCAAAAATAAATTGGAGCTGCGTGCAATGGCACAGGAACTCCGCCGCAAAGGCAAACCCCTCGTCCTTGGCATCAGTGGATTTCCCGCTGTTGTGTTTCGTTGTCGCCAGTGTCCAAACATCGTAAATTTTTCTTTTTTACTATTTCTTTTTCATTTTATTTTTATTTGGTTAAATTTTAATACATAAATTTTTTATTAAATGATATATTTTATTTTATATATTTAAAACCGTTAAATATTCTTTTTTCCTTATCTCGTTTTCTTAATTTATTATCATCTTTTTATTGTTTTAATTACTTTATTTATTGTTTTAATTTAAAATGTCTCATGTTCAAAATGTTGTTGAAAAATATCAACAAATTATTTTAGCAAAAATTAAAGATTATAATGATGGATTATTGCTCAAAATTCCAAATTATTAATTAATTTAGGATTCGCAAATATTAATTAAATTTTTAACGGAAATTGGATTTTTATTTGCATTTTATTTAAATTCTATTGCTTACATGTACTTTTTTATTGTATTCGTGTTGCATTTTTACTTACTTAAAAAGTTTATATATTTAAAAATATTTTATTTATGTCTTTTTTAAATTTTAAAAAATGTATATATTTGAAAAATAAGTTTTTGCATGCTTTTTTTAATTTTATAAAGTGTATACATTTAGATAATATATTTTTGCATGCTTTTTTTTGTAAAATTAGATAATTATTTTTACTGAAATGTGACACTGTGATGACAAACGAATAAAATGTTGAAATAAATATACTAATCGGCATGTCAGCTTAACTTCATATCAAGTAAGTCCATTATTTATATTTATTTCCCTTTTTAAATTTTCTGAAATGCTTATTTTTCGATCGAACTTCGGGAAATTTCCCGTGTTTATAAACGCGCGCCAAGCTTGGCGACAAAAAAATTCGCCGCGGTCGCCAAGTGTATGGGAATACTGAACTTGTTCCTTATTCTTATGTATGTGGTTGGATGGGTGGATTAGCTTTTCACATTTTGCTAATTTACGAAGTCTGGGTTTATTAAAAAAATATAATCTAAACTTCCATATTAATTTTTTCCATACCTCACTTATTTACTAAATTCAAAGAAATTATCTTGGAAGAAATTTATGTTATAAATTTAAGGTATTTTATAAATTATGAATATGGAAATAAAATTTATAAAAATTCTGTTCTATTTGTATTTTATTAAAAACTTAAATGCATTCTAATATTTGTATATTCTAAATATAGTCTAATATTGTATCTTTAAAAAGTAAAAAGAGAAGAGAAATTTTTTAAATAATAACTTAAATTTTAATATTTTAAACTAATTATTTTCTAATAAAAGAGTCTACGAAGAATCGTTATAAAAATCAAGTTTTAATAAAAATAATTTTGCAAAATGAATTTTCCCAAAATATCCTTATTATCAATTTTTAATTACCATAATTTCGATTCGTAGTGCAAATAGTTGATTATTTGACCTTACTTGAGTAATAAATCATAACTAGTTGATGATTTAGAGCTTAGAATTTTTTTATTTTTATAACTGTATTAATGAGAAGAGTTTTTTTTTTTAAATACCTCATTCTGTTGTTGAAACTTATTCTAATGATAATTATACAAAAAAATAATACCACAACTTTTAATCTAGGTATATTTTTTAAATTATACATCTGAAAAATGACGGTTTCCTAAAATGCAGGATGAAATTAAATAATATCTCATGTTAAAATTAGTTTATTAATTAATAATTTTAAAATCAGCTTATTAGTTTCTGAATAATTTGTATTCACTTTTTTCCACAATACTTGGAAAATCCTAACTAATGACCCAATTCCCAAAGCATTAGAAATCTTATCGATTATAAAAAAGTTACATCCATGGATGTAAATTTCAGAGACTCATTTTGGAGTAATTTAAGTGTTCTTAAATTATTAATTTAACAGTTAATTTCTTCAGAATTTAACTTTGTAGAAACAAGAGTCGTTTACAAAAACGAAATTAAATTAACATTGCGCAGTAACTTAAATTAAATATAAATTTTCAGTATTCTTTTTAGTCGATAATAAATTTTTCAACAGTAATTGGAAAATTATCAAACTGGACATATTTAATTTTTATATTTAATTTTAAAAATCCTATTGATTTAATTTTAAATTTAAAAAGTTTTAAACACGTATTCTTTAGTTATTTAAAATACTTTTTTCTTTAATAATGAAATGATATTAAACATATAAGAAGCTGCTTTAATCTGAGCTACAATTTATAATTTGAGTTTTAATATTTATTTATATAAACTGGTAATTTTACTATCAATAAGTGCATCAATATTTTAAAATGCTCTATTTTTAATAATTATAAGCTATTATTCTAAATAAATGCCTTTAATTTCTTAAAGCAATTCAAATACAAATTTTAAGAACTTATTTTTTGCAGGTTGATGAAGAATATGCATTTAAAGAATTATAAAAAGAAACTGTTAACTTTTTATACTAATTCATTTATTGAAATTGGTTAAAAAAATTCATTGCAGTTCTTTGCCGTATATCCTTTAACGTACTATGCTTTTAAAAGTATTACTACCGATATCAAGGACACTTTTATATGAATTAATATCTTACTGGTGTACTTAATAATATCATGACGCATTACATGGTTTCTATTATTACAATGTAAAAACCTCTAACTATAATGTAAATCATCTCGTACATTTCATTGCTGTAATATATAAATATGTAATGCATTGTATCTTCTAAGTCACATATAACGTCAATATATTGTTTCTTTTAATTTGGAACAAAATAAAGTGACAAGTACTGTTACATGTACTGAATTTCTTTCCTAAAATAAGGATACCGATTAAATTTTGCTTTTCCTAATCCCCATACATTCGATTCAAGACAGAAAAATTGAATACTCCTTTTTTTCTTTCAAAACTCAATAAATACAGAGAAACTTTCAAAACTCTTCTATAGAGACATTTCTTTGTTGCAGCCTATCTAAATGAAAAAAAACGAAAGTAAAATGTTGTCTTAAAAACATCAATTCACACGAATTGCTACGTGGTCAATGGTAAAAAAGTAAAAAGAGAAGATAAGTTCCCGAAAAAATCTTTCAGAAAAAAGTAAAATTGCCTGATTTTTTTTTCTTTTTTGAAGTCAAAAAATAATGATTTTATTGGTTTTTCTTAAATTGCTTGTTAACGCTCTGCAGAAAAGTTTAAAAAGCCTCTTTGTGGTTTTTCTGAAAATAAAAACTGGTGAGCAATGTTTCTAACTAAAAATTGTTGTTTTTATAATTCTTGATTTAACTGTATTCAACAGTTTATGTTAATATATATATTTTCACATTAAATTTTTATCTATTATTATTATAAATAGAATTATCTTTATTGTGCATTAATGTAAAGCTAATATATTTTACTTATGACTATTTTATAATTCGAAAGTGAAATTTTTTAATATTTGTTTAAAAATAATGACATCCAAGAGTATTATTTTATTGGATTTTGTGAAAATCTTTTCTCTATATTAGTGCGCAACGTGTGAATAAAAAGTATATCAATTAAATAATGTTCAGTAAAATGGATTAAGTTTGTTTACGTTTGTAGTGAAAAAATTAAGATTGAAGTTTATTCTGTTTAGCTGTAGCTTATATTAAGCTGTACAGCAAAGGTTTGGTTTGTTTGTCGCTCAACGGTCATTTTTTGCACACGAGGGCTAATTATACCGGGACTTACGGTTTAAAGTGGATTCCGAACCACTACAAACATCCATGCCCAAGGTGGGATTCGAACCCACGAACTGGTGAACCGAAGGCAAGAGCGCTAACCATTCGGCTGCCAGCTCGGCGTACAGCAAAGGTTTCAAACTCAATTTTGCAGAGGGCCATATATTAAATTTAGAATATGTAGGCGGGCTAGATTCAAATAAAAAAATGCACTGAATTATTTTAACATTTTATTTATTTAATTATATAGTATATGATGTACGCGGTTGTTAAAAATCATATCAAAGTTATATAAGAGGGTAATTATTTTGAACTCGAGGACCCAGATACCCGACTTCTCTTGTTTTTGACAAGCTCATTGATGTCAGGTATCATATTCGTTGTAGTTATTTTAAGAAGTGATTGGAGATGTTCGTTCGTAATTCTTGCGTAATGTTTGTTCTTATTTATTTCCAAGACGAAAAACTTCTGCTCACATAAATAGTTGCTACCAAACATGCACAGAATGTGTGCTGCATGCTTTTTTAATTCCTGACATATATCTAAACTCTTGAAGTATTGTGTATAAAATGTAAGAGCGCGTTCATCTCTTTAAATTTTTCTTACAAACTTCGGGGAAATAAGGGACATCAGAAAACTTTTCGTCCAAATCTTGCAAAAACTGCCCGAGCTGTCGGTGATTTAGTCCTCTGTTCTTTATAAAATTTACTATTTTAATTATAGGTTGCACGATATTGTCCATTTTTAAATGTTTGGATGCCAATTATTCCCGATGAATTATACAGTGAAATTCCACAAAAGTCCCTGATGTTTTCTGTTTTAATGTTGTTACAACGCCCGATTGTTTGCAAGCCATGGCAGAAGTGGCATCCGTAGTTGTGCTGCTAAGCCGAGTTCTAAGCCGAGATATTCCAGCCGAGTTCATTTTCTGCTATCAAATGCTCAACTGCAGATTAAATATAATTTTCTGTTGTGGTACCTGTCAATGGAACACACTTTAATAGTTCTTCAGTTATTTCAAAGTTACTGTTAATACCTCGTATAAAAACAGCAAATTGAGCTGTATCAACAGTATCAGTGCTCTCGTCAACTGCCAGTGAAAAGTTAATAAATTACTTAATTTGCTCATTCAGTTGAAGAACCAAATTGTGAGATAAATCACTTATTCTTGAAGAAACAGTGTTTCTTGACAGCGAAATATTTTGAATTATTGACTTTTGAAATGGAAATGAAACATCGCCAACTTTCAACATACAATCTTTAATAAAATCACCATCAGTGAAAGGTTTTCATCTTTTCGCGATTTTTAATGCAATAATAAAACTTGATTTCAGGACATCTTTGCTGTCAGTATTAGCTTTACTAAACATTGATTGTTGACCTTGAAGTTTAGATTTTAAAGAAGACAATGTGTCCATTCTTATTTTTTCTGTGTAACAATCGCATTTTGATTTATGATTCGTATCACGTCTCTTCGAGTTAAACACCTTACAAACAGCAACTATTTGACTGCAAATCAAATACAGTGATTTACCTTTCCATTTTATGAAAAATATGTTATTTCCCATCTAGACTGAAAAACTCAGCGCTCTCTATCAACTTTACGTTTTTGTAACATTAGGCTAAAATCGTAACAATTATGAAACTCGACACAATAATTATTTATATCATACGACACAAACAAACTCTCAATATCTTCACAATCACTCTAGTCTAGATTCGAAGCGCATAGAAATTCAATTCTTCTCAAGAAAAATAATAGGGTATTTCCTCTTGTTGCTAAGAGATGGTGTTACTCTTTATCTCTTTCTCTCTTGTCTAGGCACGCGCTGCCTAGTAGTGTTCGCATTTTAAAACTTCATTAGAGGAATCGAGTGAAGTCTATAAATGCTCTAAAAAACATGATTCTTCTTTCTGTGACACATTGTGATCGCGGGCCTCATTGATATGGCCCAGGGGTCAGATGCGGCTCGCGGGCCGTATCTTTGACATGACTACTGTAGAGCATATTTTAGATAATATAAAAATCTCGATATCAGAGATTAAGTTTTATTATTTAGGTTGCCATAAGAAATTGAAGTAAAATAAATATAAAATATTTCCACACACATTACACATATGCACTACTGATTATTAACACTTCTACACCAAAAAATATGATGATATTTACTAGACAAATATATTTTTCTGAAAAGAAGAAATTAAGTCCTTAAGATATTGGAAGCAAAGATCATGAGGTATCAGTGTGCATAGCAGCCATTTTAGAGCTCAATAACTATATATGTCCAACTAAGCAAACATCTACACATACATTAGGTAGCATGTATGTGTACAGCTGTAACGGCAACTTCAACCCTTTACATCAGTTCATCGACTGGAGACATTAGCGAGTTCTGGTGAACCAATTGCTCAGCAAACATTAACCTAGTTTATCATTGGAAGAGGTCAAAATAATGCGTTAGCTATGCTACATTGAAGATATTTAATTTCAACAACTCAGAACACAGGCAACATGCTTTGTCCTGATTAAAGGTTGCAATATGTAGATCACTATCTTACGTTAAAATCACTAACTCAAATATATTCGAAGCATAAAAACTACTTTCAAAACTCCAGCACAGTGCAATAAATGAATATCTGAATTTTTCCAATGGCAACCCATACTATTAATTTGTGTTATGGATTTGGATGATGAAGCAAATGAATACTGATATAGTGCATTCCTCACCATGGTGCCAATTATAAGTGTGGTTTTAATGGAAATTTATATACAATATCTAAGGTTTATCTTTAAAGGCGAACTGGATTCATACTTCCTTACATACACTTTTGTCACTAATCACATCATATGACGGAACTTTGTATGTTATGTAAAGGTACCGACACCATTTGCCAACCCATTTTGCTGTGAGTATTGCCTAATTGTTCATGCATACATTTTTTATTGTCTTTCTTCAAAGAGTTCTTTTTATATAGTTTTTTATTGCAATGCAGTTGAATTGTACACGCAAATAACATTGTTACAAATTAAAATTAGTGCTGAGAGATTTTTAGCTCCAGTAGATGATTTTGTCGAGAATTCATTCTGTCGAGTATATCATTCTGTCTAGAATTCATTTTATCAAGAATTAGGTGATTTCATGTCTTGTTGACTGACAAAGAGATTCGAATTGCTTGAATAATTCTATGCTTTCATAAACTTTACTCCCGATTTAATATAGTTTGTCTTTAATCAAGGTCAGACTCATATTTCCAAGCGTTTCCTTTTCTTATGTAAGCCATACATATATTCCCCCTCCCCCACGAAACCAATTTTCAAATCTAATTTTAAAATAGCAAATTTGCAATAAGGCCTCATCTTTTACACCCAATTTAAATATCGTAAATATTGTACTTTCTTTGCATGAATACGTAGAAAAGTTAATCTTTTAGATATTACAAAATATTTTACACCTCATGCAAATTCTTTGAAGGTGACATGTTGTTTTGGTTGCGGATCAATTTCATAAATTTTAAATTTATTGAAAACTTAAACTAAAATTTTAATTTTCTGTACACTTTTTATGAATTTTTAAAGCTTTTTTCAGCTCATGAATATTTTCTTTACAATAAATGCAAAAATTTACACAAGGAAATAATGAAAAATCAAGATAAATTTTGTGGAAGAATTATCTTTATAAATATTAAAGAATCAATTTTAACTAAAAATATTGGTTTACGAAGCAAACAATCATTAATTACAAGAACAGAAATAATTCAGATCAAAATGAAACTGATATGAATATTTTACTTTTAATTTTTTTTAAAATAATTGAATTTCTTGAGAATTTAATTTTGATTATTAAATAAAAAGAAAAAATAAATCAAAATAAAATATTTTAAAATTTTAATTTCTTATGAAAATTTTTTTTTTAATTTTGAAGCCTTAAGAATATTTTTATTTTTACTGCATGTGTTTTAAAATTTAACAGTAAGTAATTTTAATTAAAAATTGTGCAATTAATAAGCATATATTTTCTTAATTTAGATTAATGGAAAAACATTTTGCACCTAACGAAAAAAAGTTTTCCCACTAAAAAATAAATATATTCATTTTATTTAGAAAAAAACATTTAATATGCTCATAACTTTTACTTAGTTAATAAGTTCAAAGTAATTTAAATAATAATTTTTCGAGAAATTAACATTCAAAGGAAACACGTCCATAGAATCAATAATTACGTAAATAAGTTGTTACAGTTAATTTTAAAATTATCTAAAAAAAAGTCAAGTTTCCGTCTGATTATATATATGAAAATAATTTTGATAATCTACTATAAAAAATAGTAAAAATATTCAGTTTCTTGTTTCACTTCATTTATTAAAGAGGAAGTTCAATTACAATAAATAAATAAAAGTTAAAATATTTTATCCGAATTGATATTTGCGGCACATTATTCTTTTATATGCTTATTTCTTATTGATATTCAGCTTTGAAAAAGATTTAAAAATATTTTTTATTCAAAATAAATGGTACTATAGAAATAATTCCCATGCATAAAATTAACAAATTATAAAGATTCTTCACATTTTTTTGCAATAGATTAAATAAATATTATAAATTGAAGATGCAATAAAAACAACATCCCTACAACTATCATAATAAATTGAAAAATTAGTATGTGTTTGTGAATGTAGTCTCTCCTTCTCTCTCTCTTAATTTTAATAAATGTATTCATAAATAAAAATAATAATTTTAGCATTTAAATAGACATCAATTCATAAAAAAGTGAATAAATTAGACGAGTTATTTAAAATAATTACTTTAATATATATATATATATATATATATATATATATATATATATATATATATATATATATATATATATATATATATGGGCATATATTTTATAAACTTCATTAGCATCATATTATTTCTTAGCATGCACGCATTTTAAATCAAGTGAATTGGTTAAATTAAATAAAATATTTTACTTTTCACTTTTATTAACTAGAAAAAAATTATTTATCTACATTTACATAACCTCCTGCAGTTACAAATATTATATCCTGTTGAAATGCTGTAATCATCATGGATACAGATTTGATTATGCTATTTGAAATTAAAAAAACTTCCTATCCTTCATGAAGAATTTAGAAAATAGATCTTCATCAGTATAATAGGGAAAATACTATATATTCTTGATTCCATTAAATTAAGCACAAATATCACATCAAAAAAATCAAACAAATATAAAGGTCTATATTTCATTCTTACATGTGATTTGAAATGTCTTTCATCATAGCAGTGAAATGCAAGATAACAATTTTTTTTATACAGTAAACATTTTTTGTGTATAACTCATATGTCCCATAAGGCTAAAATCTGCACACCCACATATACTTACTTACATATATAACGGACAGTCTACTTACAAATTTCCTTGAACAACATATTTACAGAATCAATAAGAATAGGAAGCATCTTTATAATATATAAGTCAAGCAGGTATATCATAAGCTATATAGTGGAAATGCTTAGTTGTTAAACAACTGTGGTACTCTTTCGTTGCAAGACAAAAGTCATATAGAAGAAAGATTCTACACATGCTACTTTTCAGGCTACTTAATAGGTCCCTTCTAATTTCTATCTTTAGATTTAATGAGGACATAGAACATGTTAAAGATTAGTGAAATGAATGATTCAAGAATTTCTTAAGATTCCTCATCATGGTAGGAATCGCATGGAAGAAACACTCACCATGCCCCACGTAAACTCGTCTGTCAGTTGGAACTGATTCCGCCGACGATGGTTTATCACTCTCTGCAGTTACTGGCATCCTTAGTGAAAAGAATAAACCTTGAACAATTATTTTCCAAGCAGCAATAACGGCGCAAATATTGCCCACTCTGCCGGTTCTTCACTTTATATCTAATCCTACGTGCGCTGGAGAGCTGCGCACTTCACATCATTTGCATAACTCGATAAGATGTGTCTACCCTGAAATTTGCATAATTTTTTAGACACTCATTCTTGGTGTTGCATTTTAAATTCCGGGCAGTGTATATATAAACATTTTCATTCTATTAGGTTGGTGCGTATGAAATGTCGGATTCTTAAGTGATTGTATAAAATGCATATCTTTCTTCAAAAGCTGTTTATTCAATCAAAGTATGCTCCATTCGCTTCAATACACTTCTCCCAACGAGATTTTAAAGCGTAGATGCCTGTCTTAAAAAATTTTGGTCTTTAGAATTAATAAACTCTGATATCGAGTTTTTTAGACTGTCTTCATTTTCATTGTGTTTGCCCCTTAAAAACAGCTCTAAATGCTTGAAAAAATGAAAATCGGTCGGCGAGAGATCCGGTGAATATGGTGGATGCTGCAATGATGAGCATACGTTTAACCGATCCAGCTTATTTCGCTCTGTCAGTGCGTGCGGTACCCACTTGTCCATCTTCTTAACCTTGCCAATCTCAGAAAGGTGTCTCAATATCGTTGTATGGTCAACTTTCATCCTGATAGCAAGTTCCCTCGTGGATACGGCTGGATCCGCTTCCACTAGAGCTTTCAGGTCATCATTCTTCACAGACGTTTTGGGTCTTCCGCGCGGCTCATTTTGCAGTGAAAAATCGCCAGTCCGAAATTTTTCAAACCAACGCTGCACTTTCCGATCGTTAACCGTATTCTCCCCAAACGCTTGGTTTATGTTGCGTGCAGCTTTTGCAGCACTATTACCAAGTTTGTACTCATATAAGAAAATGACGCGAATGTCGGCAGAATTCATATCGGCAATAAACTCAAAAGAAATAAAAAAGGTGAAGACCTTCGAGAAAACCTATTTTGCTGAAATGAGTCTCTGGCAATGGACAATACGAGTATGAATGAGGTTATGCCAAATACAAAAGTATAACGAAAACAGGGAGGAAAACGTCCGCATGTAAAGAGAATCCGACATTTCATACGCACCAACCTAATAGTATTGTCGTATCAAAAAGCACTTGAAACTATAGTAATATAAAATTATTTCCCTATCCCATTTTCTTATCAAAAGATAAAATCATATTTTCTTTTTACCTTTGAGAAGATGTTAAAAACGCTCAGTTCTACATTTCAAGTACATTTTAGGAAATAAAACAAAACTGACCGTAAAACGGCTTTGCATTTTAACTTTGACAAATAGTTTTTTATCAAATTAAATTTTGAATCGTTTCCAATGCGAATAATGTGTAAAGCAGAAAATATTTATTTACATTTATTTCAGAGAAACATTTATGGAATTTCTAAAATTGTTTGTGTGTCAAAAGCTAAAACCATATAAGAAAAAGCATTTTTTATTGTTTCTGTCAAGAAGAAATGTTTAAAATATAAAATACATTTATATGTCCCATACACAAAAAAAGAGTTCGGTATATAAATTTAAATGGATATCAGCCATATAGGCTAATACAAGAACATTTATTTATAAATACGCATTTATTAACAATTAAGTTTCAAAAGAATATATAATTGTCATTAAATGTGGCTAGTTAAATTATAACTCATAAATTACTTATTTTTGAGGTATCTGTATACTCAGTTTACTTACATTAAAAAGGCTTGAAAATAACTGAAGAGTATTTTCCATTCTTCAACAATTTTCAAATTAAAAATGGAAACTAATATTGATTACACACTTTTAGAATAATATAATTTTTTTTGTAATAATGGGAAAAGTAATAATATCTGGGAAAGTTCTTCTTAATTCATACAAGACTAATAGCAGCTTAATGATTTTGAAGTAAGAGAGCATTCATGTATTGCAAATTGGATATGCATATATTAGGCCAGTCCTATTAAAACTAGAGTTTTTCATCACTCAAAAATTGTTTTGGACATTAAAACAAAAAATGTTTTCATTAATTATACTTAAAAGTATATTAAAAAACATATGCATATAATAAATTCATAATATATTTTCATCTTTATATTTCACAATCTAAGGATACGTTTCTTTGATTTTTTAGTTGTATAGCTATTAAGAAATGAATAGTTGCATAAAGTCCTTTTTTTATAATGTCCTTTTTTAAAAGTAAATAACTTCTCAGTTTAGTCACGTAATAAAGAAGATTCAAGAATTAAAAATATAATGACACTAAATATGAGAAAAAATTATCGCGTTTCAAGATTCTTACTTAAGTATTTTGTAGTTAATTATTACATTTAGACTTAATCTTGGAAATTAATGACTAATATTTAGTGAGATGATCACTGTGGTAATCAAATAAATATTTGTGTCTTTTATGTGTGGAGTTGTTTTCATTTCTCTCAGCAAACAGAATAAAAAATATAACTATAGATGTTTTTTTTTTAGTTATTTTGCTAAAATGTTTTAGTTACTGGGAACTTTTTCCATTTAAAAAACATTTTTTTGAGAAATCGTCGTTTTGATTGATAGATATGAAATCCTCTTTTTCAAAAAAATGTTAATCTGTAAACATTTACTCAAAAAATACTTGTATTCCTTTTGAAATAAATTTTTTAATTGGAAAAACTATAAATGAGAAAAAACTATTTCTTCCAAGGTGAAATCTTCCTTTTACATTTGATTTTATTTGTTGATATTAAGCAAATTTTATCTACATGCATATTCAACTGTAGTCAACGTTATCTTCCAGTAATAACATAGAAATTGAAACAAATTTACAAAAAACTTTATTTAATAATAAAGTCATTATAAAATTTTCAACAATTTCATCCTTTGTTTGTTCGATAAATTGATAAATATGAGTGTGTGTGTTTATTTTTTATTTTGCAAATTACATCTGTATTTGTTTGCAAATTAAATTTATAAAATTAATAATTTTAAATAAAAATTATTATTTTGCAAATTGCAAATGTTTAGAAAATGACAAAATCATCATAAACCTCTTATTTCAAATTCACAATTTAAATTTAAATTGTGTTATTTAAATTTAAATTGTAAAAGTTAAATTAAAAACGACGCAATTTAATCTTAAAATTTAAATTTACATTTTTGTAACATTTATCTCCTTTTAAAGGAAAAGCGGAGACTTTTGAGAACTTACATGGGCTCGAATTTATTTTGCTAGAGATTATAATGTCATGCAACTCAAAATTAATTAAATACTATTTTTTAATATTTTTAAATGGAAAATCACTCGATAACTAAAACTTATCCAAATATTAATTAAAAATACTCTTTATTTTAATTAAAAATACTCTTTAATCATTCTTTTACACGCATTTAAGAAGTATTTTTTGTAATATTAGAAAACAAATTTTTTGTTACAACTTATTTTACTTTTTAGTCTAAAATGTAAAATTCTTAATGCTAATTTTTTATAATTAAATGCTAACTGCATAATATATGTCTTTAAAATTGATTTTGTTCACTCGATTAATATACATAAGGGCAAAAAAAAGTTGCCTTTAATTTAGAATTAAAAAATATCTGCCATTTGAACAAGACATTATTTCAAATGCGTATTTTGTTTAACTGAATATAAAAACCAACTAAAAGATTTGTTCAAGAGAGATTATTTGAAATAATTCTAAGACTATATTTTTATGAATTTAATTTAAAGAATGAAATTAACAGTATTGGTTAATGTCTAATTTTATTAATAATCCTTATTTTCTACAATTCTAACAGTTAAGGAGTAAGAAATTTCGGAATGTTTTTTTTTTCGATATATATAAAACTGTAATGTTTGGCGTCATTTTTATTAAAATAAATATAACTGTTTGTTACGTAGTTGTTACATAAACTCAAAATAAATTTAGATTAAAAAAATCAAAATAGATATTTGTTTTGATTATTATTAAATACAAGTAATTTTAAAACAATTAATATAAGTGAATTAAAATTACATTCACTTCTATACAATTTTTATATGAAAGTCTAATAAATGGAGATCCCTTTACTAAAAAAAAGCAATAAAATATAATTGTCACATTAAATGATACTTTTTTTATTTTTTCGACGCAATACTTTCATTCAAATATATTATCACATTTTGTCATTTTTACAATTCTCTTGCTCTTCTGTAGGTAATTTATAAAATTAAATAATCCTTGCATTTCCAAACTCTTCATTTCTAAGATGTCCATTGTCCAGAAACTCTTTCAACTGATATTAAAGATAGAAATTGTAATTGTAAATTAATATCTAATATATAATATATATATATATATAAATATATATATATATATATATATATATATATATATATATATATATATATATATATATATATATATATATATATATATATATATATATATATATATATATATATATATATTATATATATATATATATATATATATATATATATATATATATATATATATATATATATATATATATATATATATATATATATATATATATATATATATATATATATATATATATATATATATATATATATATATATTATATATATATATAAAGTAAGCAATCATCGTCTCTTGTTTCACAGAGATTTGCTTAAGAGTTTCTCAATAAGAGTTACTCTGAAGATTTGTCATAATAATTCTTTTAAGCAATAGCTGCATCAATGAATTGATGGCAGAACTATATGATATGAGAATCTTCAGACTTATTACAAACATTAGAATGTAGGAAAGGATTGTCTGAAGAGAAAAAAAAACATGTACGGAACAAAATAGTACTTAATAAATTGATTTTAATTTTCTAAAACTAAACTGTTTCTCTTTCCATGGAAATCCTTGTATTTAAGAAACATAATAGAGAATATATTACATTATCATTGGGGAAATATAGTTGTTTTAACGAAATTCTGAATTCAGTTATTACAAACTGACAATGATTGGTGAAACTTCAAGGTTAGAGAATTTCATATTTATGTAAAACCATTCAATAAAGATTCTGAAAAATAATAAAACCTTAAAATATGAACATGATCACTATTCTTTCTAAAGTCTTTTTACAAATTTAGATTCTTATGTTTTATCTAGGAAAAAAATATGCTGAAACTGAGATTTATAATTTATAAATTTTAAACTTACGTTTTCAGTAATTCATTATTTCAGATTATGAAGAGCATGTGAGAAATAAAGTTTTACTTAGAAAAAATATGCTAAGTCAAAAAGGCTATTATAATTTTAGAAAGTTAAGTATAACAGTTTCTGGTTAAGAATTGTAATGAGCCCAATCTTTATTGAGCCTGGAGCTTTAGCGTTAAGAATTTAATCAGGAAATCTTTCATCCTTTTATCTGACTTAAAATTCATGAATATCAATAGCCATTTACGCAGGCAGTTGTATGTTATTAAAAAGATTAATATGATTAGTGATTATATGAAGAGAATAAACATCCTTCCACATATTTTATTTATTTTACTGTGAAAAGGCCAATCTGCTTTTGAAGTTAAACTTAATTAAAAAATAGAAAAGTATAAATTATCAATAAAAAACAATGATTAAATAACAGGGTTACAAACGAATAGTATTTGCGATATTAGTGAGATATTTTTTAAGGATTTTATGTAAAGCATAAGTCAGGTTTGGGAAATTTCAAATTAAAATTATACTTTTATTGGTAAGCAATGTACATTGCTGGCCACTGTAAATGCAACACCTTGAAAGAAGCATGCAAATAACATGAAATTTACAACATGCATTAGCGGAAGTGATATGTGACAATGATTAGAATTTAAGCGCCGAGACGCACATCACACACCCCTGTGACACGACATCAGAGCGCTATTTAAGGCTTGGATATTTAGACAATTTCAGGTTAATTGTGTTTTTCTTGCCGTTTTTTTTTTTTTTTTTTTCCCAGAAAAACGATCAATTATACCTCGTAGAAGACAGCGATCATTTTTATCAAATATCCGAGTTCGACAGATAAAGGGTAGTGGCCTACTGAGTTTGTGGACTATCTTTCAAGGAAATGGGTAGTCATGTTGGACGAAACCAAAGAACTGTAATGCGGATATGTGATCGTTGGATACAGGAAGGTACGACGGACTGACGTGTTCGATTGCATCCACCTCAGTGCATAACTTCACGTGATGGCAGTGACGGAATGATCAGCTACATCACGAACCATAGCACAGAACATTCAGTCTTCTTCTTCTTCTTCTTAAAATTGGGTTTGTATGTCATTGGGCACCTCTGCTTTTATCAGCATTTTGTACCATTAACTCCAAACCCAATGTTTCCTAGTTCCAGTTGCTCGGGTCACCCACTTTACTAATAAAGTCCGATAACCCTTTAATGGAGTCTAGGTGTAACTCTCTAGTATGGACGAACCCTAAAGAAGTTAATCTAGGGAGGGCAAGAGCCTCACATTCGTAAATGAAATGCTCTGGCGTTTCCTCTTGCATATGACATTTCCAGCAGATAAGGTATTGCTGACCATCTGGTCAGAAAGTCAGTCATGCTAGGAATAGCTTCCTGACTTTCACCAGAAGAAGATGGTTTGGAGGTCATTTCTACCTCAAGTGAAGGATTCATTGCTGTACCTTTACAAGGTTGCCTCTGAGTTCCCTTGTCTTTTTCAGCAAGGTCTACTTTAGAGGCATCACCTGCAAATGCAGAAAGGTTTGTTACTTCTTGTGTCTTTTCAGCCACAAGATAACAATTAAAAAGCTCAGGTAATATAAGTCCACCCAGCATTGCCTGAGTTACTGGGCAAGGCAAATTACTCTAGAAGTTCGCCAAGCAACTAGAGGCTCCGTTAAGACACCAATACCGCGGTGCCAATTAGCCCTAGGCACGGATCGCATAACACCAGGGTTTACGGGAGCTGGTTCGCGGCCTCTGATTCTATATTCAAGGCTATCCTGTCATTCCTACAGGACATTCGGCTATCCACCACGTGCCGACGCGCCTGGTGGCTGCTCAAGCCCCAGGAAGGTACACGTACCCCCTGGTTCCAGGACATTCAGTCTTTAAAGCATCATCCAGTATCTTCTCGTATCATTTGACGCCGTTTACAGTAGAGTGGTCTGTCCGCAAGACGTCCATTACTTCGAATACCTTTGACGCAAAACCACAGACGTCTCTGCCGCCAATGGTGCAATGAAAGAAGGATGCGAACGATAGAATGGAATGAAATTCTCTTTACCGACTAGCAACGGTGATCTCCAACAATGGCAGCTATTCTGGTTGCTGATTTTGGCAGGAACCACACTTTATAGAAGTCTATAGATTTAATCATTTGATACTTGGTCAACATGCTATCTACAAAATAAATTTTGTTGTGATATTATTTGTCTTTCTTGGTGTTACAATTTGAGTGGATAGTAGTGTATATAACATTGCTTGCAATGTAACATATATCATATATGTTACAGAGTGAATTAAACCTCATTGTTATATAT
Source organism: Latrodectus hesperus (assembly GCA_037975125.1). Classification (NCBI taxonomy): domain Eukaryota; kingdom Metazoa; phylum Arthropoda; class Arachnida; order Araneae; family Theridiidae; genus Latrodectus; species Latrodectus hesperus. The sequence continues at coordinate 63,332 of JAJQOW010000310.1, forward strand.
AAACTCAGAGTTTATAATAATGAAGCTGTCATTAAGCTCAATGAAGACACACTACTATATTTAAAGATAAAAATGGTTGAATTCCATTTAGATCCACTTCATTGCCATTAACCCGAGATAAAGGAATCCGATAAGCAAAAACGATAGTCTCAAGACTAAGATTCCAAAAAAAGGTATTTTTATAGTTTTTATAAGTTTTTACAACGAAGCTGAAAATATTTTAAGAAATAACGTATATTTTATTATGTTTAAGTGAAAGATTAAATACGCAAATTGGAGTTACTGTTTTTTCTTTCTTTGGAGATGTTTTGTATTTATCTTATATTAATATTTTTATTCCCAAAGGGAGGGCCAAAACATGGTTTTTTCTTTCATTCTTAAGTTTCCTGCATACTTCAAAAGAATAAATTTTTTAAAAATGTAAGCTTTACTTTCAGATATTATAAAGATCTTAGGTTTATCATATTTTTTACATAAACAATTTTTACTCATATGCACTTCATACTCTAAAAGAATACACTATTAAGTTTTAATTAAAACTAATTTTATAATCTAAATATTAAAAACTGTACTTTTCTGAAGTGCTGCGCCTTTATATATTTCATACTTCTATCAATTTTACCAGATTAGATGCAGTGACACCATAAATCTCGATAAATATGCAGTACACTTTTTTAGTTAACTGGATCATTTAAAAAGAATCATAAACTTCAATCATCCTATACTATTCATCCATTAAAAATTAAATTAATCAAGAAAATTTTCATACTATTATGCTTAGCTTGCATTTTTACAATTTTTCAAAAATTGTTTAGCAAAACATTTAAATTATTTGTGCGCAAACTTGTAAATTAAACATTTTACGTTAAGTTGAGCATTGCAGTTTAGCTATATTATCATTTATTGCAAAAAATGAAAAAAAGAAGATGCAGTCTCTTTATTTGAAAATAAGTAGTACAAGCAGAACAAACGCACACAATTAATATATGTAAAACATGTTACTTAAAATAAAATAAACTTAAATTAAGATTTAGCATTTATTTTTTTCTGGCATAAAGTGTTTTTGTATAATACATTTGAATGTCCTGTGCATTTTCAATGCTTATGGCTAGCAAAGTAAATATTCTGAATAGATGGACTTTAACAAAATCCACAATCATGTTAAAATGATGTATCAAATTATTTACCTGCATAAAATTACCCAAATGTTAAAATACAATAGCTTATACACTGTTAAAATCCAAATAATTAGTTTTAAAGAAACACGGCAAATGCATCTTTTCGAGTAGGAACACTGATTTCTTCTTTTATGTGAGGTTCATAATACAGATCTTCTGAACCGATGCAGCAATAATTAATTAAATTTCACTGAAAAGACAAACGAGTAAAGAATATTTATTTTATTTACATTTCTGTAAAGTATTAGAAAATAAATTAATTTTTATATATAAGCTGAGTTTTTTGAAAATTAATGTAGTAATGAAATTATATAAATTAAGTTTGAAAAGCTTGATAAAAATATGAAACAAAATAACTTATCCTTCATATCAGATTCTGATCAGAAAGAAACTTCAAAATATGTTATAGAAATAATTAGGACTCTGTGAAATAAGCATAAAACTAAATTAACTTCAAAATAAACCTTTCTAAACTTTTTTCTTAACAGAAAGGAAAATGTTAATCAAATGAGAGTGTAATAATTTTCCTTCTTTTAATTTCTGGTCTGAAATTTTAGTAGTTTCAAAAAATTGTTTAAAATTTTCTCAAAATGCATCATCTCTTATAACATTTGCTCTAAAACCCTTTTCTCACTTAACTGTAAAGTTATTTATTTTTACAAAAACAAGTCTTTGTTTCCTATAAAGTACAAAAGAATGATTTTTTTTATGATTGAAATGTTTAATGCATAACTTATAAAAATTTAACATCATTTTATTCGCGTGCTATTTACATTCTACATGAATAGTTAGGTAAATGTTGTCTAATCTTCTTAGAACACATAGAATAAAAACATAAAATTTATTCTGACATTTTAATTTTCTCAAAACTAATGATGTGAACTCCATATTCCTATTATTTCTCTTTAATTTTATTTAAGAGTAAGGCTTACGGTAAGGTAATACATACTTATAATTTAGTATGCCTGTAAAACTTCTATATCTAGATTTAAAAATATTTTAATTCATTGAAATAAAAACTTAGAAGGGAAATTCATTTAAGCGAAATAAAAGTATTCATTTTAAATTAAACATCAAAAAATATATCCTTATAATATTTAATTTATTCCTAATATTATATGATTTTTACATTTTGCAAAATAATTTCCACTTTAAAAAGGAATTGATATATTTCAAATTATTTATTTAATAATTTACAATTCTAATATCTACAATGTCTACAATTTATTTATTATTAAGGATTCACTTTGTCTCAATAGTTTTCAAGGAAGAACTCAAGCCACTTTTTAGGGACCACCTTAATATAAAAAGTAATTCACTTACATAATGACATTGCATCGCACAATGTCACGCTCATTAGAATCAATCCGTCCTTGGACTTGCATCAACGCTAAATGTGACTGACAGCAATGCCACGTGACGTAACTTTCAGCCTTTCACTACTTCCGTGGCAGCTGCATCTAATCATCAATCACTTTTCCTTGGTGGGTGCTAAATAGAATGGGAAAGCTGACTAGTCAAAACATAACAAGCTTTTTACTACAGATTTAAGTTATGATTACGAAACGAGTAAGCTTTTTCCGCATTCTTTCCTGTTACGTACAATAAATTGAGCTTCCTTATTGGGTTCTAAGCATAAAAGAATTCCTTCCACAACAGATTATTCTATAATAACAATAATTCTAATACCAGTTGTCTGAAATTTAAAATGCAATTATGAAATTGAAATGATGACACTTCTAATAAGAATTTTATTATTGCATAATAAATTATAAACATGCAATATCATTGTATTTTAATAATTGCATTTTAAATTTTAAACAAACCTATCAAATTTGATTTAGCAAATTAAAAACTGCAACAGTCTATAAATAATATATAACAAATAAATATATAAAAACGTAATAAAGTTTGTAATAGCCATGTAGACTGTACCAATGACCCACATTCGTACTATATTCAAATACTGAGCAAACTTAAGTGATCTGAAAACATTCGTTGGAAAATTTCATTTATTTTTAATCGACAGCAGTTCGTAATTTCTTTTCAACAAACTCTCTCCATAAATTCATTTGGAATCAATTGGATTAAAGACAGAATTAACTAATATCAATCAATGCATTTCTTGAATTCTGAAATCTACCAAAGACAAAACAGAACCATGACCGTAAAATGGATTTGACGATGATTTTTATGAAAGTTATTTCTCAGATTGATGCTCGTAAGAGTTAACGCATTTATAATTTTCATAATGAAAATTACATAAAATTATTTTATTGCTAGTAAATTAGTCCCAAATTATTATATAATTTACTTTTTTTCTTCATTTTTATGGTTGTCTAAAATATTTAGATAGTATATTCATATTTCCATTTCAGTTTGCATTAAGTTAAAAATACGTTATTGCTTATCACATATTAAAATTGTATACAATTTTTCGTAGTGTAAAATATAGATGTTTTAATATTTTTAAATTCTCCTAGCATTTTTTAGCAATAACTAATATGCCAAAACAAATAATGAATAGGTCACTTGAGTTTATTAAACATTTTTATGATTGTTAAACAAGTTTCATATTTTGATTACGTATGAAGCTAACTATAATATGGCTATTTTGTTATTTCATTACAGTATTGTGATTTGGAATTATTCTCTCTATAAAGCACAAGAAGAATTAAATACATAAATTTCTCAGGTGAGCTAAATTTCTTTATGTCAGCACAATATGTTTGAAAAGCACTGATGAACTATAAGCCTTGTATTTTGTTCATTTTTCATGATATTTTTTATGCTTTATTTTATTTAAGATTCTTAAATTTTGTAAATGATAACAGATATTTAGTCTTTAAAATTAAGTTTTTCTTGTAAAATTCAATGGTTAAAAGAAGAAACAAAAACATGATCTGCAATTCTACGTCTCCCATAACAAATGTAAAAGCAGTTCCACATTTAAACTTGGGAAATATTCAGAGAAATAAAACTTTGCATTCTTAAAGCTTATGAACAAAATCCATTTTTAATCCATCCAACAATCAAACTGTCTTACCCTATTTATCCCAATATATTATTCCCAAGAGATATTAATTTCAAAGAAATATTAATTTAAAAATACACTTAAAAAAAAAGAAAAAATTTATATATTCCCTTAAAAAAAAAAAAAAATATATATATATATATATATATATATATATATATATATATATATATATATATATATATATATATATATATATATATATATATATATATATATATATATATATATATATATATATATATATATATATATATATATATATATATATATATATATATATATATATATATATATATATATATATATATATATATATATATATATATATATAAGATAAACTAAAAATGCTCTGCTTAATATATCGTTCTCAGTAATGTAATAAATTTTGCTATTGCCTGTGCTAAAAATTTCAAATGAAGATAAAAAAAAATATATACATGCGCATGGAATGAAATTCATATAAGTGAAATGCTCCTTTTTATGACACAAACCATTTAAAATTTTAATTTGAAAAAGTAAAGAAAAATCAATAAAATAAGAGATTTCATTTTCATGAATTATTTACTTACAACTGTAACTTATATTTGTAATAATTTCAATATGACTATAAGCAAACAATATAGCATTTATAATAGCAGACTTTTTTTTATTTTCCTCATAAAATGAAAACATTATAAAATGCATTCTTAATAAACGCAATGGTTCATTTAATTGTTTAGTAAACATTATTTATTACATATTTTAAGCTTGCCTTGAAAAACAACAATAAATTTTTAAATACTAAATTTTCGCATTTTTTTACAACGGCGGGCACACTTGGGTGACGAACCCTATGCCACAACATGGCCAGAGACTGCTACTCATTTGTCGTTACCCAGCTTGCACCTGTGAACCTAGTCACGGAGGTGAGTAGCGTTACATGAGCCATACGTTCACAAACCCGTTTATAGGATGGGCCACATTCATACTTCATAACAGAAGAAAGGACAGAGAAACACAAAGAAAACAGAGAAAGAAAGTAACATCCATGCCCGAGCCGGGTTTCGAACCCAAGACCCATAGCTCAGGAATCAGGAACGCTAACCACTCAGCCATCGGTCGGCATTTTCGCATATAAAGTGTGTGTTTAAATTAGAAATTTAAACTTAAAGTACCATTAAACTTTATGAGAATTCAAGTCATAAAGTACATTATATCCATCTCAAAAGAAGCCTCACTTCTCTGGCTTGCATATGAAATAACTATTCAAAAATAAACATATGTAGCAATGATACCTTGCAAGAAATATATATATGATAAAAGATTTTATATTTTTCAAATAATAATAAATGAGTTTTATTTTTCCTATTTTTAACATGAAAATATTAAAAATTAAAAAGCGTTTTTTTAAGTATTTCAGAGATGAATAAAATGAATGGATTAAAAATATTATTAAACATATCAACGACAATAATTGGTGATAAATATTAAGCAATATATTAAGAGTAATTTTTCATACGTTTCAAAAGAACTCTGCATTAATTCCATTTATTCAAACGAAATTCAAACCTAAATTCCCCAACAGAGAAAGTAAAATGGTTACTATTATGCACATAGTTTTGTGGAGCAAATATTTATTAGGACTCGTAATTCATTTACTTTGTTTGGAATTTGCTTAACACTGTAACGTACAAGTCAAAATAAGAGAATTTAAAAATTTTTTTATCTAAATAAAACAAAGTAACACTCTTTTGAAAATTCAGTCTAATCTTAGAAATATTAAAATTAAAATTTTGAAATAAAGTATGGAACCCAGCAGAATAGATAGAATTTTACAAGTTTGCTTTCATTATCCATTAGAGATCAAATATTTAAGTATTTCAATTAAAACATTTCAAATTTTTGAAAGTTATTTTTTCTTACAGATAAAATGTAGTAAGGTATAAAAATGTATATATCCGCTAAAGTAAAAAGACACAAAAAGTTTAATGTAAACTTTTCTATTTTGGAGAATTCAAATGTGATAATTCAGTGTTTTACCTAATAGTTGAAATGCCACGTCGTTCGTAATTACTGTATTTTGAGTTTAATTTTCATGAATTTATTGTCATGAATAGTGCTTTTCCTGACAAATTTTGAGAAATAAGATATCACAAGAATAACATTAATATTGCATTAGCTTATAAATATTGCTTTTTCATGTAGAAGAGATGCAATGTAAGATTTAAAAAATGAAAATTTTAAAATTCCTCAATGTATTTGCAAAATGATCGTAAGAACTTAGCAAATATCTATAAAATCCACTAAAATATATATTTATATGTATGGTATATTCAATGGTACCTTGACAAATTTTGGAATTTGGAAAATTTAAAAATAAGTTCAATATGGTGGAATAAATATAAGCTTTCTTTAATGAATTTCTACTTTATTTTTTTCACAAAATATTTTCAAATTTATATGTTAGTTTTAAAAATATATATAAACACAGATTTTTTTTTATTTCTAACGAAAATGTTTTTAATTACTCTCAAAGCTGTTAACAACTTTTTCCATGATATAAAAATATTAAAATAAGTATTCAACATAAATCGATGAATGAAAAATTTTCTAAGATTATTTTTCAGAGGCATTCTTAATTTTCTAAGGAATTTATTGTATTTAAGACTAATATTAATTTACTTTTTTCACATAAGTTTAACAAGTTATCTACTGATAAGTAATAAATGTAAATAATAGAAAGTTTTATAAACATACACTCATATATTTCATTACTTCAAACAATAAAACATAAAATTAAAATACTATCAAATTCAATTTATATTATCTGAAATCTTATACCAATTATTTGGATATTAAAAAATGTATCCTATTTAGGATATATAATTTCGATAATAATTGTAGAAACCGCTTATAAAATGTACAAAACACTTAAAAATATCAAGGTTTATATTCAAATATTAATTTAGGAAAATAATAAATCGAAATATTGTAATTTAGAACAGCTTTCAAATGTTTCCACTAACGAAATAAAAATATTTATTTTGTTAATACATTTTGAAAAGGTAAATAAAACTCACACAAAAAACTTATTATTATCCTCATTTTATTCAAATGAATCTAGAACAAAATGGAAATATTTACTACCCAACGAAAAATCCTACATACTTCTTATTTTTCAAAATATCCCTACACTCTCATTAGACATACTTAAAAATATTTTATTGATTCTTTCATCATGGGCAGTAAAATTGTCATAAAAAGAAATTTTAAGCTCATGCAAGCGACGCGAAAATAATCGGACAATCATAAAATTTTATCTCTTCAAACATTTTTTAAAGCCAGGAATTTTAAAGAATTGCGCAGTTGTTTGTCACTTTTCATCAAAAGCGGATAGCGAGGGCGTATTTTAATGACGCAATAAATGTTCCATCATTTGTCACCAAGAATCTAGAACCCAACTTCAAATGATCATCCGCCAATTTTTTTTTATTCTCCTAGGATGAGCATTAGGCGCATTTCAACTGAATTAGTTCCCAGGATTTCCTCGTGCAATCTCTTTTACTACGAGGATGTTTTTCTTCACGATGGACTCATGGCTAACTCGTGCTCCGTAGCACCTGCTACGTCACCTGCTATTGATGATGGGACGTATTTTACATACGTCACAGCCATAATATTTCGAATAGAATTGAGTGATGCCATTGCTAACCCAATGAAAGTCATTTATTCACGGACTAGTCAAATGAATCGGCAATTTGGAATTTTCAAACTGAGCGTCACTTGCACACATTTGGAAGGTATGGAAAAAGTACATTTTTATACACTGAAATATTTTGTAAAGTAGGAAATAATCGCAGTATATATTCATGAATTATAAAGTTGTAAACTTAAATTTTTATATAATATTGATATTTTTGTGTAAAATAATTTTTTTTTAATTCAAAGGCGAATTAATTTTTTTATAAGTTATTGCTTAAAATAACATACTAGATTCTTAAAAATAATGTGATTTATGTAAATATTTATTTTAAATATTATCTTAAATATATTGCCTTATTTATAAGAGAATAATTTGCATGTGATATTAAATAATTTAATTGAAATTTTTAAGTAAATTTGGACTAATTAAACCAATGCATTATTTTGATGAGCACTGAAAAGAAAGAATTATATTTTATGCACCATTTTTACTTTGAAATATTTTTTTAAATACCTTTTTAACCTGCCTTTTTAAATTAAGTATTTATTATAAATATGCGTCATGAAAATATGATATTTAATAATATTTACATTCTAATTCTTATTCTTAATAAATAAACATTCCCTATCAAAAATTTCTATTCTTATAATTTAAATTTAAAAAATAAGAACAGAAAATGATACGCTGCAATTCTATTATTTATTTGTAATAATTTATATTATGAAAATATCCACGTCTTTAATTTTTTAAGTGTTGAACCCCTTTGCACGACTAAATATATATTCAACATTTTCGATAATTTAGTTAACATGTCTTTGATAAATACCAGGAGAAGAAAATTTGAAATTAGAGCTTTTACATTATAATATACTTCGCAAAGCAAAATTTTAAGATTCTAAATTAAAATTTTTATTTTTATTCGCGTTTTAAGTATTTGATTATAAGGAAAGCTTTTATAACATTTTATAAATTATTTCATTAAAATATGCAAAGATATATTAAATACTCAATTGTTACTCAGTTTAGTTGAGTATTTGTCGATGTGAATATATATATATATATATATATATATATATATACAATATTTTATTCCTTATGAACGGATAATAAAATTTTGCTTATATTGATAAAGTTCTACAGTGACATGTAATCACTTAGTAAAACTTAAGATGTTTTTATAAGAAAATAACCTTTTGTTAAAATAATGAAGTGTTGAAATATTCACCCTATATATAGTGTCTGAAACACATTTTAAGTATTTTAAATATTAAAATATTTTATAAAGCAAATGTTTTTCATTGAAGATAATTGTCAAAATTAGAATACAAGAATTTATATTTTTAACAATTTTAACTACCATACAATTCAATCAATATTGATTATTATAACAATAGTAAATTATCGAAATTTAAAAAATAATAAGAAGAATCTAATACATATATGAATGTTTTAAGCATGCAGAAAGAGATGTGCTGGCGAAAATATGGGGAATATGTCGTCAACAGAAATCATTTGAAATAAAGTAAGAAATCAAATTTTCAAAAATGATAAAAAATTATTTTAAATAACATCTAATATTTTTAAATTTATAAAATTATCACTATAAATTGCAAATACCAATAATTTTATCTTGAACCGCAAATCAGTTATCATATCTCTCATATTCATAATCAGTCATCTAAAACTTTATCTGGACAAAACTTCAACTGAGAAGAAAAAAGAACACAAATAGGTATCTATTTTCTCTCTCTCTGTTTATATTTTTACTTAAAGTCCATCAAAAATGTCAATTTCTTTCTTGCAGTGTTTTTTAGGTTTTATATTTTTATGTTTTATTTCCAAATATTTAAATATCATCCTTTAAATATTTATCCCCCAAAAACATGAATTCAGGAGAAAAAAAAACAAATACATTGCTGGTTCTCTATTATTTTATTAGAAATATATAAAAAGCTTTTTCACCTAACATCTGAAAATATTTTTTTGCTATTTTAGTTTTTTAAAATGTGAAATATATATTTAAATTTACTTCATTATTTAATATTGTAACATTAAGAAATAAATCGACACTTTTAAAATGTTTAAATTCTTTATTTTCTTCATGTATGCAGTGTTCAAAGATTATGTTCACACACACAATCCAGAAAAACAAACCACGTATACATTAAAAGAATTAAGAATTCTTTTTAAAACAATAATGAATAAATTTATTTGGAGCCTTCTGAATACTAATAATTAACTCTGGCTTTGGAGAAATTAAATTAATATTTTGTGTTGTAATCCAAACATTTAATAGGATAATTTGATAAAAAAATTACCCACAAATCTGCACAAATTAGCAAAACTTGTCATCGCAAATATTGATGATATCCCATCTGTATGTAGAATTAACTCCAATTAGAGATTAGTTCTAATTGACCTGTAAATTACATATCATTAAATATGACCTTCGGATAGGATAGACAGAAAAACAGGCTCTCTCTCATTATAATCTCCCATAAAAAAATCTATTATTATATATCCTACAGAGCTCAGTGCAAACTTAATACATTGAAAGATTGATAAAATTGTATATACCAAGCATGCTTGGGAACTAAAAACTGAGAGTTTCGCGTTTTTCTGACAACTAACCAGGATATTTGCTTAGCACTCCTAGGGCACTTGGTCATGAATACAGATATGGGCACTATAGGCTTTGCCCCTATATAGGTTTTCGGGCTGCAGAGAGAGTGAGAATAAAGTATGTAACAAAACGGAATAAATTCAATCAGATTATAATAAGTGAATATCATGCTCGTAATCATCATATGGTTTTCGAATTACTGATGTCTATTTTCTGCTCATATATAATATATAACATTACTTAATATTTATGTTTTAGTTTTTCTCTCCAGAGAATTCTCTTTCATTCCCAGTTGTATTTTTATATCCATATTAATTTATTCAGAATTTTAATGATCTTCTTATGATCATTTAGATTCCATATTAACGAGACTCTGAAGAAAGCGATCTATATTTACATTTTTAATAATATGGTATATTTTCAACTGAATGTTTACCATTATACGTTGAGAAGGTATAACTGTTGTATTTAAATCAACAGTATAATACTGCACTAAATCATCATTACCACATTTGAATTACATTTAATATCCCTAAAAATTATTTTAATTTTAATGAGATACGTCACCATGTTAAAAGATGGTATAGTACAAATGGTATACGTGTAAAATCCCCCTCGAAAAAAATAGCGCGTCAAAAGCACGATTTTCTGTCTCCAGAAAAAATATATATCAAGTATCTAGTTATTAATTTGGTTAATTCCTTTTTATTCCTTAGAAGAAGAATTTAGCTCTAATAAATACGCTATTTTCACTTTCTCTCTGTTTTATAGTTCAAAATAATAAATATTTGGAAACTAAAAACTGATATAGAACAGAATGCAACTTTACTATTTGTTAAAATTTCCGTTCTTAAGTTTATCATATTAATAGTTTTTTTAAAAAGCTTTTTTCGTTAAAATAATGAATAAATAAAAAATAAAAAACGGTAAAAAAGGAATTCATTATAACTGTGATTCTCAGCGTCAAAACCCGATTTTCCACCAACAGAAGAAAAACTATATATCATATACTTAATTATTACTTTGAAAAATCATTTGTTTCTTTAAAGAAGAATTTTTCTTAGCTCTAACAAATATTTCTTTCCTCTTACAGCATAAAATAATAAATATGAAGCCTATTTAATACAGAATAGAACTCTATAGTATAATTTAGTAAAATAATCTTTTTCTGAAGTTTTTCACATTAATAACTTTTTAGCAGTGTTTTTGTTAAAAATAATGAAAAATTTATTAATTAATAATATATAAGTATATCGCTGAATTGATGCGTGTGTAAGAGAGTTAGAGAGAATTTTTTCATTATATATATATATATACAGGGTGATTATAAAAAAACTTTGCCAACATCTGCACTTCTAGCGTCCATTCTATTTAACCGATCAAGATGATATTTCAAATATAGTTCTTTTGAGATATGCGCTCGAGATTCTGTGAATGGCAACACAGTGGCTTTCGCGGTTACAGTTATAGTGACAGAAACTCGAAATTTTCGAATGGCAACGTCTACTTTTTACCATCGCAAAATGTTCAGCACATGCGAAAACCCTAAATAGCGTTGAAACGGTACCGATATGTCTAAAAACGGACGTGTTCAGCAAACACAAAAAAGAGTTCTGAAAACTGGCCAATAAAACACGATCTGGGCGCACGCAATAAATTTGCATGTGACAGAGTCAAGAAACCAATCACAGAACGCCAGTCGCCAGATATTCAGCGTAGGAAACCTATAAAATACCAAGCGGGTATGCGAAGTCGTCATTCGGGAACTCGCACATGCCGACGATATGAGTCTTCCTAGGAAAGTTCGCGGTGAATTGATCAAACTCTATTACCAAAATGGGATGAACGCTGCGGAAGCCTTGCGTGTGTATCGCCGCAATCATCGACAACGACGCGGCCCATGTACTCTGCAAGCTCTGCGTGATTTAGTGCGGAAATTCGAAGATACAGGCTGCACCTGTGACAAACAGCGCTCCGGACGGCCAACTGTTTCTGAGGACGTTGTCATGGAAGTGCACCATACAGTGACTGCAGGACACACAGAAACCGCAAGAGGCATAGCGCGCGTGTTGGATATTCCGAACTCAACGGTCCGCAAGCTCTTGCGCTCGGTACATCACATGTTTCCCTATCGGTTTCAGCGCGTCCAGATGTTGGAGCCGGGTGACCCACAACAACGTCTGGACTTCGCAAATGCATTTTTGTTACGATATGATGCGGATAACGACTGGCCACTTCGCATACTATGGACGGACGAGGCGCATTTCACCTTAAATGGCAGCATTAACACAAAGAATTGTGTGCACTGGGGAGAGACGAATCCTCATGCTGTGGCGCCAGTACCATTATTTGACGCCAAAGAGACTGCGTGGTGCGGCATTACAGCTACATTTGTTCTGGGCCCGTTCTTCTTTGAGGAAACGACCCTGACTGGCCCTGCAACATGTTCTGTAACGGGCCCTCGGCATGCAGCCATGCTGAAAAATTATGTTTACCGGAGTTGGGTCGGCTGAATGCACTCAATGACATTGTTTGGATGCAAGATGGCGCACCTCCACATATAGCGAGGTCAGTTAAAAGGCTCCTGGATCAGCATTTTGGTGATCGCATCATCTCACGCTATTATCCTTTTCCGTGGCCTGCGCGATCCCCAGATCTGATGCCTATGGATTTCTGGTTTTGGGGCTATCTCAAATCCAGAGTTTATCTGTGCAATCGTCAAACATTGTCGGACTTATTGGATTCTATACGGCGTGAGATTGGAAACATCCCTCGTGCCATGTTGCGTGCAGCGACATTGTCCACCGTCTCCCGCATGCAATGCGTAATTGCCTGTGATGGCATGGCACTCATGTGGAAAATGTTTGAAATTAATAAAGATTTTTTCTCTCTATGTGTTCTCATCATTGAGCAGTGTCTTGTCTCTGTCGTATGCATTATTCCCCCGTGCGCCTTGAAGAACTGTTTGTATGTGTATAACACGTCGGTTTTCGGACATATCGGTACCATTTCAACGCTATTTAGGGTTTTCGCATGTGCTGAACATTTTGCGATGTTAAAAAGTAGGCGTTGCCATTCGAAAATTTCGAGTTTCAGTCACTATAACTGTAACCGCGAGGGCCACTGTGTTGCCATTCACAGAATCTCGAGCGCATATCTCAAAAGAACTGTATTTGAAGTATCATCTTGATCGGTTAAATAGAATGGACGCTAGAAGTGCAGATGTTGGCAAAGTTTTTTTATAATCACCCTGTATATATATATATATATATATATATATATATATATATATATATATATATATATAATGAATAAATTCTCTCTAATTCTCTTACACACGCATCAATACAGCGATATTTATATATTACTTTAAATATATATAGATGCATTATTTAGTATATTCATTTAGTTTTTTCTATAGCATGGCTGCAGACATAAACAATTTTAGTTTATTTTACAGTTCTCTAATCTCTAACATATTTTTTTCTTATTTTCAGCATTATACACAATTGCAGTTTGTAGATAAAAAAACCATGAAATAAATGTTTTGGTTAAGTTATTGGGCAATCAAGCTTACTTCCAATTTAATATAACTTTAAGAACATTCAGAATTTTTTTTACCAAACAATAACTTTTTGAAAAAAATTGAGCATCATCATTTTCATGGTGGCTGCGCTAATATTTTGTAAAAAAAAAATAGATTTTCTTTTTTTTTTAAAAAAAAACTTTCTCTTCGTAGGATAAAAGTTTAATTTTTCATAAATTTAACTTTTATCCTCGCCATCGTTATCACGTAGTGGTTTTGAAATAAATAAATACCCATCGTAACAAAAAGATATGAAGGCATAAAAAGTGGCCTCATGCATATTTACATAATGTCCCTTTGTTAATGATCCCTTCCGTTTTTTAAGTACTTTATATTTTTTGGCGAAAGAAAAATTTCTGAGGTGAAAGGAGGTAAAAAAAAATTATTATCATTCACCAACACGAAATTACTCTCCCTTTTTAGAAACAAAAGTCTTCCTTTTTTTATGGGAACGGTGATTAGCCTGATTGTAAATGGCAAAGACAACACGGAGGAGTTGCTTTTCCTAAATAAGCGATTTCGCAGATTCCCTGCCCAAAGAAATAAAAAAGAATGAAAGTGCTTTGTAAGCAAGAAATTAGTTTAATAAGCTTCTGTGGACTCGAGGAACAATTGAATTAGCATGATACACTGTTTGGCTCGCGCAGAGAACAGGCAGCTGTTTTTATGCTAAAGATTTTCATTAATATTCATGCAGCTGAAATGAGCAAAAATATACATGTTATTCGAAAAGGGATGAATACTGAAAGATTTATGAGACATCCTTTCCGCCACAATCAAATCACGCATAATTCATCCGCGTGATAATTCAGAAAAAAAAATTCTTTTAAGCAGATTAGAAAATTATTTTTCGTTGTACAGATGGGACTCGTTCTCTGGAACTTGCATGTAATCACGTTTAATTGAAAACGGCTTCTTTACATATCAAATTTCTACGAATCTAACGAGAAACTTTTGAGAACTTTTATGCAAAATATACATGCTAATATTTGGCAACACGTAAAAGAGTTGTATCGTGTTAAGTAACACACACCCTTTAATATGCATGTAAGTTAAGGTCGAGTTATTTTTAATAAATTTAACGCGTTAAACATACTTTAAAATGTAGATTAATTTGAGTGGAAAATAGTATATTTAATGGCTTATGCTTCTTTTTAAATGATGAAACGAGTATTATATTTCTATACAGATTTAAATATTATAAATGCATAAAAATAATAATATGCTCAATAATACGTTTTATCAATTTTATTTGTTATTCTAAGTATTAACTGGTGTTCCAAAGCTAATTTTCATTATGACAATTGACTTATTATATTTGTCGTATTCATCCTGAAATTCTGCTTTTTATTAATCTTAAATAAAATAAACTATTAAATATTTAAAATTAAAAATTATTAAGTGCATCCTAACTATTATTATGTTGATTTGCAATTTTCTCAAAAAATTCTAATTTTCGTATAGCAATCTTAATTGTTGTCAAGCATAATGTTTTGTCTTTTATATAAAATACCAATAATAATGATCGTAAATTAGCATGTTTAATTAATTACGTCAAAACAAATTTTGATTTTGCTGTGTTAAATTATGCTTTATGTTATTTTGTAACATAAATACAATTTCAGATTTTGCCCATTAAATAAAAACAGGTTGCATTGTTATACGAGTTACCATAATATGCTACACTTGATGCCTTACATTAAATTTAGCATTAATTAATATTCAAATATATACTTATTCAAGTTAATTGAATTTTTAATGGATATTGCACTATATCAAATTAATTGTCTAACGTAATATAATGTACACCATATTAAAAATTAATAACTATGTTTATACGTAGAGCACCCTTCATTATTATTTTACTTTTTGTGGTTAAAAAAATAATTAACACATTTATTAAAAGGTTAAAAAATATATATTTTAATAATTGTTATAAGAAAACCTACGAAACAAAATTTTAAAATCATTAAATATTTATTTAAGAACTTTCAGATTTTAAAATATTATAGGAATTAAGGATTTTTAATTTCTATAGGAAAACATTATAATTTTTAACGAGTGAAAAAGATTCTGAACAATTTATGTTAAGGAGAATGGATATCTGCGCCTAAAAATAACAATTTTAAATTAAAATTTTCTATCAAAATATTTTTGAAAACGAGCTAAGTTTAATTTCAGGGAAGAAATTTGCTTTTATAAAATCACTGGCTAATATTTGAATTCTAAATTGATCTTTTGCAGTGAATAGACTTTCACAAGCGTTGACAACTAATTCATTTTATAATGTTTTATTTTGTTGCAATGATATTATGTGGTATTAACTGCTAACTATTATTATTTCTTTTTATTATTTTTGAAAATAATTAAACTTTTTATGTTGCTAATAAAATTTTAACCATTTTTTGTGTGTTCCTAAACTGAGATTTGCTATTTATTAAGAATGTTTTTTGATAAATACTGAAGTATTTAAAAACACGCGTTTGCTATGCAACTCCTTAATAAATAATTTTTCTAAGCAACAAAAAGTTGGTTATTTCTTCTAATTTTCGAAAGATAATTAATTAATATTTAAGAATCATTCTATCAAAGGCAAGAATGAAAATTCGGACAAAGATAAATGTTCAATTTTCTATATTAACATTAATATTTCATAACAACAATTATAAAATTAAAATAATAAAAAATTATGTGTTTAATTTAAGTAAATATCTGTTTTGAAACAACTTATTTCAACATGTTACGTACCATTTCTAAATACACAATTGAGATGTTGACTTTGAATTCTTTACATTGCAGCAGATCGGAAGATGTCAAGAAAAATAGAAAAAAATCACGAAAATGTTATTTGGTATCCCTCTGTCCCGAATGTAATATAAATCCTTGTCTATAGCAGGACATTATAAACATAAATCAAAATCGAATATGGCAGCAGAAATGTATGCATCAATAATATACGCTTTGAATGATGATCATGGAAAGGAAATAATTGAAAATCATTTGTTTTCCTGTTTACAAATGTTGTACGTTGACTGAGACAAATCTGGGTAAATTATTTCCTCCTTTAGAGAAACACGGTTATCGTCTTCCAATAACTTTCATCAAAAACGAAAGTGCTAAAGAATAGTCCATATATATATTGTTTCATAATTTATTTTTGTCGTGTGTAAAATTTATTACACTCAACGCTTGTAAATCTAAATTTATAGCGAATGTAATCCATACAATAAATTTGTTTTGATGTCATTACTTCATACATTACTATTTATCTAAACCCATTCATTCACTGTAACATATTTTAAATTTAACCGATATTATTAGATTATTTTATTTTGTTATCTATTATAAGAATATTAGTACATTTTTGAAAGAAAGGGAAGCACAACCTAGAAATATAAGATTTAGTACATGATTTAAATTTTTGTAAAAATTAAATGTAAAACCATAAATAAATTAAAAATTATTTCTATAAGAAATAATGCAATAGAAGATTATTTAAATTTCTTAGGAACTAGTATAAATGGAGCATAAATATTATTACTATAAAGAAATCAACGAAGAAACGAAGAAGCATATTAAAAGCATAAAAATGTACTATCTCCGTTTTACTCAATGATCTGTTAATTAAACTCCACATTCCTTGCTAAATACAAAATTATAGATTCTCGAATTTAGAAAAACAAATCGGCATATAAACAGCAATGATATTTAGTTGAATTGTAATGGTTTCATAGAACTGAATTTTTTTAATAATTTAATGAAATTGTTGTTAAAATATTTGCATTAAAAATTATAAATTAATGGCAGTATATATTCTTCTAAATTGCACTTGTTAAAGTTATCAATTTTAATTTAATAATATTTTAAGTTGATTATTTAATACTGGTATCAAATAATAAGTACTAAAAAAACCAAGAAATTAAAATGATTAAATCCCATCATACAAGTACAATGAAACGGAAATCATACAGAGAAAAGTAATTATTAAAAGATAGTAATTTGATTTATTTTTAAGCGGGATCATTCTTTAAAAATATATTTAACATCTTAGTTTTAAAGATAAAATGCTCAAGCAATTTTGAAGAATTCACTTCTACGAGTCTACCTGCACTATGAACTATTCTTGCATTATTTGGATAATATTACAGTGTATATCACTAGATAATTCTTTGTCTTAATATGATTGTCTCAATCTAATTGCTTCCCGAACGACGAGTTCCAACACTTCAGACATGCTGAGGGGTTGCAACTCGTCGTTGCTGGCTGATTTGTGTACTGAAAATGGCTACAAGAGGAATGGGAAGTGCAATTCAATACCACTCCAAACCATGATTCATGGTACAAACCATGACACACTAAATCTAGCCGCAATGTCCTCCAGGTGAGGTGACGCAGCTGAGGGTGGCAGGTCAAGTCTTGGGAATCTTCTGCTTGCTCCCTCCTTCAAAATCACGAAGACTCCATCTAGCTGCTTCTATCGATTGGATAGAAGCAGTACATCTTAGGACTAGGTACAGGGAAGTATGCTGGTGCAACAACAACAACATGGTACAAGACCAGTACAGTGATGCATAACATACAATTCAGAAGTCTATCACCATGGCGTCTTCAGATTTGAATCCAGCGACCATGGTGTTTTAGACAGAAACGGATTCGTTCTTTGTATCATTGGTGGAGCAAATACTTGTGGTTTTGAGCCAAATGCTAACGAAGCAATGGAATGCTAGCATTAAACTCAGCTGTAAACGACACCAGATAATGTCTGATGACACCAGAAGCTGACACCGAATGATAATTAGCAGTCTGAATCTACTGTGTGATGATTCGTGATATGGCTGAGTGATCCATAACTGACATGCGCACAATATGTCTTTCTTCACGGATAGTGGTGCAACAAAGTGGGTGTGATCCAATCCATCGGTTCTCCGTTCCTTCCTGCATTCAACGATTATAAATCCGTTTTATCCCTGATTGGTTTCGTCCAACTTCATATTCCCCAATTTCTTTGAATTGCAACTGGCAATACTTATGTACTGCTATTCTTCTTCAGCCGAACATAGACATTTTTACAAAAGACGTTACGATGCATTATGAAATATATCTTACATATAAAACAACTGTTATACTTGAAAAAAATAGATAGCATTTTCTCACTTTATTTGCTAGTGGCACTATTGCTCGTGATGACACGCATGCGCTGAAATGCTAATGATTTGTCTCCGATATTATCTCCACGTCGCAAACTATTGATGTAAGTTTCATATGATTTGAATGGTTTGGATGTTGCATTTTTTGTGGATGGTAGTGTATATATATTTTTTACTCCAATTTTCTTGATTCCATAAGCACTGTAAAAAAAGAAAGGGAATGAAAATCATTGAACAGAATTAAAAAACTAATTATGACTTATTATATTTTTAATGATATATATATTCATAATATGAGTTTTGAATATATGTAATACTGAAACTTTGTACATTGAATTAATAAATATTTTTAGACCTTTATTTAGAATCCATATAATAATAATGTGAAATCGAAAATGTAATGCGTGATCATAAAATTCTAGTGTACTGTCGTTATCTAACTAAATTATTTGTTCTGCCTGAAAATTCATCCTACCTAATCCCATAGGTAGAAATCAATAATAAGGATTCGAATGATCCTGCAAACAAGAAGGTAAGACATTAACTCAAATAATGTTTTAGGCAAATGTCTCTCACAGGAAATAAATGACTGCTATTTTACAGTTTGTAGCTATATCATACTTTTGGATCTTCTGCGAAACCTGTTATATCATTTTCTAATTCCATATTTCTCAGAAGTCTTATGTTTATGATCGCATTTATTGTCTGATTCACTAGCTTATAAAAGATTCTTGATCCCACAACAATAGTAATTTTTAAGTTTCATAAACTTCAAAACTCTGCACATCTTGAGTAAATAAGGATTTGCAGATTATATTTTCAAGAAATATCAATTGCATGTTTGTTTGAATTTTATAGCTCAGCTCCTTAATAGTCACGGAATAATAAATATAAACATGGAATTTATTAAATTTTTGTAATTCCGTTAGGGTCTTCAAGCCTACAAAGTTCTTAATTTCCGTTTTTAAACAACTAGATGAACAAGAAAAAATAGGTCTTACGCTTTCTCACAGCAAGCAACCACAAATTATCTTGCTAATGATGACGTCAATAACACAGTTTTTCTACACGTTACTTTTTTTTTTTCGAAGAGTATGCACAATCGTATTGTGTTTCAAATACAATCACAGAATTCTTCGGCTTATGTTCGTTCTAATATAATTCCAACTCATTTATTCTCAGTTAAAAAAAGACTGCATTTCTCATCAATCAATACCATCCCAAGCAATTCTCTGTGAACAAATACCGGTGATTATTTTTTTTTCAATTAACTGTGATCATACTAAAATTTGCCATATTGTTCAACATTTCACAAATCAGTTTTGCTTACATTTTCAGTGTAATATTTTTATTAAATATTCTGCATTTGCATTGGTATGTTAAAAGATGCTTAATGTGTTGATTAAAATTTTACTTCAGTAAACTAATTATCCAATAAAATCGACAAATGTTTTGTAAGTAAATTACACTACTGGCCATTAAAATTGTTACACCAAGAAGGAATGCAAATAACAGAATGATATTTATTGGACACATACACTATAGTGGAAAGAACAAGTGATTAGATTTACAGGAAATTAGGATGTATAGATCTTGAGAAATCAGTACCCAGAGCAGCCACCTCTGGCTGCAATAACAGCATTTATCCGCCTAGGCATGGAGTCAAACAGAGATTGTATGGCATGTACGGGGATCTCAGTCCATGCAGCTTCAACACTATGCCACAGTTCATCGACAGTAGTGGATGGTGAGTGATGGCGTGCCAATCGCTCGGCAACCATTGACCACACGTTCTCAATTGGTGACAGATCAGGAGAACGTGCTGGCCAGGGTAACAGTCGAACCTGTTCTGTATCAAGGAAGTTCAGAACAGCACGGGCAACATGCGGTCGTGCATTATCCTGTTGAAACAAAGCATTAGGGAGGCCTCGAAGATAGGGCAGAGCCACGGGCCTTAACACATCGGAAATGTAACGGTTGCTGTTCAAAGTGCCGGTAATGCGAACAAGAGGTGATCGAGACGTGTATCCAATGGCACCCCATACCATCACTCCAGCAGATGGGCCAGTATGGCGATGTCCAATGCAAGCTGGCAATGCGCGTTCTCCACAATGCCTCCAAACACGGATGCGGCCATCAAGATCCTGTATACAGAACCGAGATTCATCTGTAAAGATGACGCGATGCCATTCCCGCGTCCAGGTTCGTCACTGATCATACCATTGAAGGCGCTCCTGTCTGTGACGCAGCAGTCAATGGTAGCTGAAGCCATGGTCGCCGTGCAGACAATCCATGCTGCTGCAAACGTCGTCGAACTGTTCGAGCAGAAACTTGTTGCCTTGCAAATGACTCCATTTCTCGACTCAGGGTTCGTGACGTGGCTGTACGATCCCTTGTGACCATGCGGATAATATGTCTGTCTTCTCTGTTGTTAGTGATGGGGGGTCGCTGAGATCCTGCATGACGTTCCGTAAGATTGTCCTGAACCCATCGATTCCATATTCTGCTAACAGTCATGGGGTCTCGACCGACGCGAGCAGCAATATTGCGGTACGGTAAACCGCAATCCCGGTAGGCTATAATCCTTCCTCGATCAAAGTCAGACACGTGCTGATAGGCATTTCTTCTTCTTACACGAGGCATTACAATAACTTTCTTTGCCGAAAACAACGTTGAAACGGAAATTGAGTATGAGAAAACTGTCTGGTTCTACACATAGTATCTCTGGTTTTATACACATTGTAGATGTCGCTACTGTCGCCTGCTTTGTATGAATGCGCTGAAAATCTAATCATTTACATATCACAGCAAGTTCTACCTGTCATGCAAATTTCACGTGTGTGGTGTGCCGCTTTCCTGGTGTAGCAATTTTAATGGCCAGTAGTGTATAAACTCTGCTCTTGTAACGAATTCTGTTAACAATTGAAAGCTTCTACTAAGCTGTAAGATAATTTTTATTTAACTTCAAATGTCAATGGTATGCACCAAAGTTTAATTTGAAGGCACGAGCAGTTGATATTTTTATGCATTTTTTTAATTTATGCACAAACTAACAATTAACTTTATGCACAACTTTCTTTAAATAATTACTCCAAACTTTTAATATCTCTATTATATGTTTATTTTTCTAGAACAAACATTTTCAATAATAATTGTATATATTTGCATTTCATGAAATATTAGGATGACAGTGGGAAATAAGAGTTTCATTATTTTTATAAAGCTATTATTTTAACGTTTAAACTATTATAATGATAGAAGACCAAGATTTAATTTCTTTAGAGTTTTCGTTAATTTAATACATAAAAAAATTATTTAAGATGCATATTTTTTCCTAAATTTTAAATATTCTCAGTAAATTATTGAATTCAAAGTATAATTTCTTTTTCAATTTTTACTTATTTTCAGAGAAAGGTATTTATTTAGCTGTCAATGATAAGATATGTTGATTTATAATTAATTCATAAAAATTATCACTCTTTATAATTTTAATACTACTGAAAGTATTGTATTCGACTTATATTGGGATAATAGTGCAATACTCAAAATACTTGGAAATGTTATATATTAAAAAATTATATAAAAAATTATTTATAAAGTTATACTAAAATTATATTAAAAAATTATATAAAACTTATTTTATATTAAACTGGAACCAAAATAAATTCATGTTTGGTAGCATCAAGCAAATTGGATCTCCATGTAACTGAAATTTTATATTACTGTATAAAAGAATAATATCATATAATATTTAACGAATATTGTTATTCTCTTTTATGTATCTATATTCTACTTATATCTCGAATTATGTTTCAAACTTTTTGTTTTTATATATAAAAAAGCTTTTAGTAATTTCTGAAAAGGAAAAACTTTTTTTTTAAATTATTACTTGTGTTTAAAATTTGATAAAAAATAAGTGTTATGATCTACAGGCTGAATTGGCCGTAGGTGGCCTCGTTTGCGTCGTTCTCTTTATCAAAAAGATGTGAACTCGAATCCCGGCCTAACCGAAGATACGTCGTTTTCGCTAAAGGCGACCGGGGCACATTAAAATTGTTCGTGGAATCAATGTCCTCCAAGTGAGAACGATACCTCTGGGGTGGCAGGCCATGTATTGGGGGTCTTCTGCTTGGTCCTTATTTCAAAATCACGAAGACTCCATCCGGCTGCTTCTATCTAATTACTAGAGCCCAACTCAGGGTTTGGTACAAAGAAGCATACTGATACAACAACAATAACATGCTGAAATAATAAATACACTGCTCAAAACAATTAAAGGATATTGCGGTTTTAGGAGGATCTTGTGGCTGGGAAACTTTTTAGCTGGTTGATACGTGGTCGACAGACGTAGTAGGTTATATGAGAATACATTACACATGTTTGGCAGAAAAAATGCATTTTATTGCGCATTTGTGTACAAAAGGGAAAAAACGCAATTTGTGCATATGAGAAAAAAAGAATAAGAAAAGGTGTTGTCTTCAAAGGAAGTCATTTTCAGTTGGGGGTATGGTTTCCACGGACGGCCAGTAACGTTGAATACCTTGGAGGCAAGGAGTTAATGGGGCTATTAATCACGAGTCGAAGTATTCTGTCCCACTCTTCCAGAAGAGCTTTTTCCAGTTCTTGGAGAGTTTGTGGGGGTGGTTGGTAGCCAGCAACTCGTCTTCCTAGAGAGTCCCAAACGTGCTCTATTGGATTCATGTCTGGAGAACACGCTGGCCATTCCATTCGTACGATTCCTTCCTTGAAAAGGAAATCCTCTACCAGGATGACACGATGTGGCCTGCAGTTATCGTCCATTAAAATGAAGTCATCTCCGATTGCTGTAGCTTAAGGGACTACAATAGGTCTGAGGATCTCATCCCTATATCGGCGACCAGTCAGAGGTCCATTTCGAATGATATAAAGGTCTGTGCGCCCGTCAATGGAGATGCCTCAGTAAACCAATACTCCCCTAACGTCAAATATGACACTTTCGTGCACGAACGCTGGATTATTCATACTGCCACGGTCCCTCCAGATGAAAATAGCCTATTATCAGGATGAACAGAAAAATGGGACTCGTCAGAAAAAAAACATTGCCCATTTACTTCTCCTCCAGTTCACATGCTCTGTTGCGCACTTCCTGCGGTCGCGACGATGCCTTGATGTTAGTTTAACGCATACCATCGGTCGGCGAGCGTACAGACCTACACCATGGAGCCGGTTTCGGACAGTCTGAGTTGAAACCGTGGTGTCTGTATCCGAGGGAAGGTTCTGTTGGAGAAGAGTAGCATTCATATTTCGGTGTCTCCGAGCCGTCAACACTAAATAACGATCTTCATTGGGCGTTGTTGCCCATCTACGGCTTTGCTCTGGTCTTCGGCCTGCACTTCCAGTCTCCAAAAACGGTTCCAGATCCTGGATATTTCACTTTGTAACACTCCAATGGCTTGCGCTACTCCAGCTTCAGTTTGGCACCCTTCTAACCTACCAACAACTCTCCAAGCTTCTTAATCGGCTAAATGACTTCGTTGAGACATCGTACTCATCGAAACAAAGAAGTCACTGAGTACCGATCATCCTTGTATTCATTGTCTTTTATTCAGTTGAAAGTCAAATTTCATTCACTGCCGCTGAAATTTTTTGACGTCGAATTCAAAATTAGCATACTCTACAGTTCAGAAAAAATCAGAAAATTTTTCATATGTGATTCCCTTTTTCCATTTTCAGCAAAAAAAAAATTCGATTATATCTTTATTTTATGTAAAACTTACAATATCCTTTAATTGTTTTGAGCAGTGTAGTTGCCAAATCTGAACCAAAGTGCTTATGCAGATTTGTCTGTTTTCCAGCTATTATGAATTGCATTGCATATTACGAAGTCAAAATTAGTATTAACTAACAAGAAAAGAAAACGTGGCATAATCCATAAATTTCTCTTTAGACATCAAATTATTCCTAAGTATTTACGAAAACGGTATATTATAAAAGTTAAATTCAGAGATCTCTTTTTTTTTTACACAGAAGTGTTGAAATAAATTTCTTCATTCATTAGTATTGGAAGCTGTTTTCTGAAATGTTTTATTATTCAATCTGTTTTTGCTTTTTAACAAAGGCAATTGAGCAAATACATTCTTTTCAAATAATCTGTTTAATTAAATCCCTAGATAAATTATGAAAATATATTCATATATATTTTTGCTGGCAATATATTTTTATTAATTTCTGAAAATATATTTGTTGTACTTTTAAAAATATTTTAGGTCATCTAGCAAATTTTCCATTTTCACCATTTTTTTTTTCAAAATGTGAATTTTTCCATGCACAGTGGAATTTGTGAAATTGCCAATCATGTCCTCAAATGTCCTCTTGGAAATTGCCAATCATGTCCTCAAATGTCCTCTTGGAAATTGCCAATCATGTCCTCAAATGTCCTCGTGGAAATTGCCTCACATGTCCTCAACTTACACATTATCATCTATAAAACACAACATTTTTACAAATTGCTTATTTTTTAAGGTACTTTAAAGGACGTTTCTTATATTTAACTTAAAATTTTAAATGATAATCAAGAAGCTTCAAATTCCACATGCATGTGAGTTCTTGAAACTCCAATCAACCTTTTTTTTATCTAATCACAAAGCAAAATTTCAATATAGTTTTATGTTTCCTTTATTGAAATTGAGGATTAATGTCACAGATTTTGTCATAAGAATAGCATTTTATTGTAAATATTTTACTTTAGTGCGAACTAAAAATAAATTTTTTAATTATTTGCTTGTGAATTTTTAATTATTTGGAAACCAAACGAAGAATTAGAAATACATTAAAAAATTTTTATCTTAACTTAGATTATTGTTTTTTTTTTATTTACAATGTTTATATTTTCACTTTAGCTAAATTCAAGTAAAAATAAATCTAAGTTTATAATTCAATTCAATATACTCTCCTTTTACTACTTTACTAAAAACAATTAAAGGGTGTTGTAGGCCTTTTAAATTATAATGGCAAAAGCAACTTTTTTTTGCAGAAAAAGGATTAAAATAATCACAAATGCAAATTTTTTCATTTTCAAACTTCGTAACATAGTAATTTTGAGTTACTTGTCGAAGTTTTCACTTTAGCGGCAGACCTGGCTATCATGTACGTACCAAAGTGGAAAATAATAATTTACATTCAGTAAGCGCATAATTTCGATAAATGCGATGTCTCTTCGATAAGTCATGTAATCTAATTAGAAGCTTGGAGAATTATTGACTGGTCAGATGGAGCCCAAACATAATCCCAAGTACCTGAAACGATTGTAATGTCTCGCAAAATGGGATTTTCAGGATGTTGAATCGTTTCTGAGAGACTGGGCATGAAGACCGAAGATGAGGGGATGGTCGTAAACGGGCAGCAGTGCATATTGCTAACTGTAATTGAATGTCAACAGCTAAGAGATACTGAAATATGAATGTCACTCTTTTTCTGCAACAATTTTTCTCTGCTATTGGTTCCACAGATTCTCCACAAACTGTCCAAAAACCATTTTTAAGCTATCACCGAACAATGGTGTGTGCCCCATTTACAGACAGACAACGAGAAGGAGAGGTCCTGGTCTATACCTTTAGGTTATCAAGTTTAGCCTCTTCTTCATATCTAGAGGAATGGACACAATGCAAAAAATGTCGTGCGCCCCCTTAGAAAAGCAAAGGGCTTTAACAGTAAAGTAAAGCACCATTGCGCTCACAGGAAGTGGGCGACAGAGCATGTGAACTGGAAGAAAAATAAATGAAGCCATATATCAGGGGTGGCCAACCTGCTGCTTGCGAGAGACATGCGCCTCTTGAAGGATTATTTGTGGCTCTCGATAAATGTATCCGAGTTCACTCTTTTGGTTCTCAATAAATGTACTCGAGAGAAGATCAAGCTCTACAATTAAAATATAAGTTGATGGCGATTACTGAATTTTGGAAATTTGTACAACACTCGAAGTGTCTTGAATTAAAAAAGCTGCTTTATTTTAATATTTCAATATTCGAAACAACGTACTTATGTGAATAATTTTATTTCTCTTGAAAATTTGTGAAATCCAAACACCGATCAATAGTAACTAACCAACATCTCTAAGAATTATTTATTAGTCTCCAAATTGTAAAGAATTATCAAAAGGTGTAAAATAAATGTGTTTAGATTTTAATATTTAAATTCAATACACGTATTTTGTACTTTTATTTATGATTTCAATAAATATAACTTCAGTAAAAAATTTAATACCTTTTTTTGCATTCCTTTTAAATACGTATTTAATTGCTATTCTCGAAAAATTTCAAATTTTGAAAATTGGCTCGGACTATCAAGGAGCCTAGCCACCTCTGAAATAAAATATTATCAGAAAACTTCCGATGTTCTCTTCAATTTGATTATAGGCATATCTTGATCTAGAGAAAGTGTAGCGCTAGGAAACATATTCCGTTCCTGTGTATCGGATTTGGTGGTAAGGGAGTGATCATATATGCTGGTATCTCCATTTATAAGCTCATCCATATCATTCGAATATCGATATGGCGATGAGATACCCACGCTTATTGTATCTTTTACATCGTAACAATTAAAGATGTCTTTATGTTAGTAGACGATAGTTGTAGGCCACATCATGGTAACTTGGTGAATGATTTCCTTTTGTAGGAATGAATCATATGAATGGAACGGACAATGTATTCTACGGACATGAATCCAATGGAGCATTTTTAGAATATTCTAGGTAGATGAGTAACTGGAGCCTTCTTCCCCCTCCCAAAAGCTCTCCAAGAACTAAAAACTCTCTTCTGGAGAAGTGTTACAGAATACCCCAACCACTCTTTAACTGTCTCATTCACTTAATACTTCAAGAGTGTTAAATCTTGCTGGTTCTCTTGTGAAACCTCCCCCATCGAAAACAATTTTCTGTTAAAGAAACACATTTTTTATTTGTTTTTCTCAATATGCACAAATTGTGTTTTTCCCTTATGTAGCCAAATGCCCAATAAAATGCATTTTTGCTGCCCAACAAACGCCACTTTTATCACATATAGCCTATTATACCTAGCAATAATGTATAATCTTTAGGTATAAAATCAATCCAAAGCCTCAATATCTTTCAACTGTTTCAAGCAATGTATTTTTCAAATAGTGGCATTCGCATTCAAGAAACTTAACTCTACGTTTAAGGCTAAAGCTTTAATTGAAAGGTAAACGTTCATAATATTATTTAAGGCGAAATGAATTTAATTTATAACTATCGCACAATTTTTTCACTACTGTGTACAATATTAGATAATAATGAACATAGTTAAATATAAAATGGAAATATCTAGTATATTTTTGTACTTATTAATATAGTCAAGAACTGTCAAGCTGATAAAAATGTCTTTCAATTGCTTTAGTTACAGTTGAAGATAATGAATTTCAGAAAGGCGTAATGAAGCCCAATGCTCAAGGAATCGTATGGACGATTATTTAAAAGGTCTTCAAACAGCATCAAATTTAGTGGGAAAAAAAGTCATACGTCGAACGAATAATACTTCTACACTATTGAGTTTAAGTCGCTTAAATTGCAGAAAAATTGTGAAATAATTTTACTTCACAAAGAGCCCAAGTATGAGTCAGTGAAGACCGATTTCTTGTAGGTACGTATAATGAATTCTTAGCTGACCAATCGCAAACCACAATGATCCAACAGTAAAATATTTTTTGGAAAACTATGATACCTGATAAATTTAATGAAATTAAAGTAAGACTTCTCTAAACTGAACCTTGAGAATAATTCAGTAGAAATAACCAAAGCCTATTATTGGAAGACATGAGCAAATTTAAGAAAAAATACATTTGACTTTGAACGTTAACTATCTGTATCGGCTTACACTAATAAAATGTTCTGGAAGTGTGACAAAATTTAGTAAATTTTGCTGGAAGCATTGACCTATAAGAAAAGCAACATTGAGAGATGATTTTGTTAAACCACCACATTGTAAATTCTAATTCTTGCAATGTTTTTCATTTGAAAAATAAATGAAAATTAACAAGCATAAAGTTACTTAATAATTTTGATCTCAAGCAGAATCTTTTCTATATAAGTTTTGATTTATGCGACTTATTTCTTTTTACTTGTTAGATATAGGTAAATTTTGATTAGCTTTACTCGATGTTATTTATTTTCAGTTCATAAAAAATATATATTAATCGAAAGATAAGATTAACAGCTATTTTTATTTCCTTAGGATGAGCTACTGAATTGCAATTAATATGGTGAATAACATCAAATAACGCCATAAAGTGAGGTTTTGGTCTTTGCATTTATATGATTGAATTCCTATTTTAAAAAGAAGTATCAAGAATGATTACCAAATAATATGGTGGAGAACAATAAACTGCAAATTATTAAATTCCATTAATGCTATGAAAATAAAAACTTTTAATGTCATATAAATAAAAAGTGCTTCTTTCAATTGAAATCAAAAATGAATACATTGCCTCAAAATAAAGGATTGTTCCATTCTTCTAAGGAATTACCTTATCAGCCGTGCTTCTACATGGCTGACAAATACTTTACAGTCATTTTTGACCTTCAATAATTAGATTACATAGACTTCCAAATTTTTTGTATATCAATCATATCAGATGACATTGCAGTCCACTTCTGTGGGCGTGGGTTCGAATCCCACTTCTTACACCAGTTGTACCGAGCTCCACGGGTTCGTGTCGATAGCTTCTAGGCTATCTCGAAAAATATTGGTCCTAGAGCTTAGGTGATGAATGTTTCCAGAAGTATAGATTTCTCGCCAAGTCGTCAAGAATCTCGCCAACCGTCGCCAAGTCGCCAAGAATCTCGCCAACTGTCGCCAAGTCGCCTATCTATAAAAATACTTCTATTTTGCAAATGCAGTTTTTGAAGTTGACATGCAAATGTGATCCACAATTTCTCATATCATTTGATAAATTACCGCTCACACTAGCAAAGTATTACTGCGACATTCAAATGTTAAAAGGATTACTGTGTCAAGTCAAAATGATGTAATATTTAACACGTTTTTCTGTTTTTTATCTTACCCCACATCAAGCCAAGAAATTTCGAACATGCATAATTTGCATTCCTTTTTATTATTTCATTGTAAATAATATGAAAATCTTTGGATAGACCAAGATATGACTCACTCATTATTTTTTTTTAAACACAAAATGGGTATGACTCCTTTAATCAATGTTATTTAAGATGTTAAGTAAAAAAATAATTGTGTTATTGAATGATAATATAAAGAACCAAATCCATGCCTTGAGTAAAATCCGTTTCTTACTATGATTATTTCAGAATATTTAAACTAAGAAAAAATAAAATAGTCAAGCCTAGAAAAAATAACAAATTTAATATGTTAATTCTAGAAAAAAAGTAAATTTAATAAAATTACTAAAGAAATTTTAGAAAAAGGACGCTCTGGTCTTTACACTCTTTACTTACATTTGTAATTCCATTAAAGATATTAATTGAATTAAAATAACAAGGGGCTTTGACGTGTTTGGGTACAGCAAAAAAAGACATGTTTTAATCAAAAATATGGGTGTGTTGAAAAAAAGCTTGGAAATTGAAGACAAGTGTCGAATTAATCTTGTAAGTCAACAGACTGAACATCTTTACGAAAGAAAATTTTATAGTTGAAAAAAATCGATGCATTTATTTTAGCTAGCAGCTTTAAAAGTTCTATTAATTTTTCTTTTAGAAAATCATTCTAAACTTGCGGAACGAAAGAACTGAGATTCACAAAAAGGAATTCTACGATAACGATGCCAAATGGTGTTAAAAATATAGTGAGGTTAGTTTTCAATTTCAGTGTAAATACAAACTAAGTTACCAGCTATTTTTATTCTGCCGAAGTAAATAACTCACAGCATCCAAAATTTGTTATATATGATATTTTGAAAATTATTTGTTTCGATAACCTTTTGTGGATCAGAGTGAAAGAAGTTTCGCCATTTCGACATAAAAGTACCATGAATTAGATTTCTTAAATTTGTTTTAATAGAAGATAGTGATTTTTTTTATTGTTCGGAATCCTTTTGAGCTCTTGAAAGCACTTATCAAAATGTGTGAGTTATAATAAAATAATTGATATCAACTACGTTATAGTTATAATGAGTCGCTTGAAAGAATAAATAATTGTTAAAGTGGGAAATAAAAGTTTTTCAATGTTATCTACTTTTATTACGAAGTATTTCTTAAATCTTAGATAATATTCCGATTTTTTCTTACAATTTTTATTTTTACAATTTTTTTATTAACAAATCGTCATGTCTTTGTTTGCCAGAAAATCGATTTTCGTTTTCTTATTGTAAATAACTTTTAATGACTTGGAATTAAAATGTTCATACATATCATACATTTAATATTATACTAAAATAAAAACAAAAGCATCTATCCTCTGTCCGATTTGCATTAACATACTGAAATCACGTGCCTCTGACGTCAGAGTCGTGGAATAGCACTCTAAGAAACAGCGTTGCTTGGTAACGGCATACCTCATGACCGAAGCCATGCAGCTAAGCAAATTAAACGAATTTTATTAAAGTTGTAGTCATTCCCATTACGAGTTACGGACCTTATAAAATATGCAGCAAATGTAATAAATATTCAATAATTTATCACATTTACCAAGTTTAGTGGTGATTAGTAGAAATCAAAGGTAATTATACATAACCATCACTTTATGACATTTACCATAACATATATCTATTCAGAATACCATGGACGAATATTTATTGATAATTGAAGACAAATCAATAAAATGTAAGTGCTCTGATCAGCTTCAATTCTCAGTTGAAGTGGTTTCAATTGACCTTAGGTCACAGGTGCCGTATAATCCACGATTCCAAATTCTGAATTTTTTTGGCGATGAAGAAACGTTGTCAAGATGACGTATCGTGACGTGCACGATGACGTAAATACTAGGGTTACCAAAACAGAATTTTCTGCATAATTCTTATTGGTCTTCATATGACGTAATAAAAACGAGCTTGCCAGATACATAAGAAAATCCACCAAAAAATCGCCAATCTTGGAATTTGGAACCATGGATTATACGGCACCTGTGCCGACCTTAGTGAAGACATGTCCATGGCGTGCATCTTAGAATTTCGATATTTCTAATATCTATTATAAATATATTCATATCGCTCATGTTTTACAATTTAGACAAGTTTTGATATTCGAAAATCAATACCATTTAGTTAATAACTTTACTTTCATATGAATACTTAGGTTTTAATTATCATCACAACGAATATTTCATCTCCATGAAAGGTTTTATAGCATTGTACAATTTGATTTTATATTTTATTCTCTGTTATATTAACTTCTAAAGTTAATCATTTTCTCATAGGTCAGGATTTGTGAGAAGAAATTGGCCCAGTCGTGTGATATAACGATAATTTTTGCTCTAATGGGTTATTAGTTTTATGATAAAATAAAATATTTAATAGGGGAAATGGAAAGTTAACGTTTTACATTTCCCGATGTAATTTAGCTAAATATCGTTGAAATTATATTGTTAGTTTTCCAATGTAAATCATAAGTGAAAGTTCGCAGCTCATTGATAATGACAGATTTTTTCCTCACACATATCAAAAATTAGAACAGCGACATTACTTCATTCTATTGTAAAATCTATTTAAATTAATATTGCCAGAAATTTGTATTTACTCTTTACTCTATTATTTACGTTAAATATCCTGGGAATTATAATTATTAGGATTCTATGTGTTTCTTTTATTGTGATCATTTCCAATTACTTATTTCTGTAGAATAAGGGTTTCCAAAGATTTAAACGCAAATATAAACATGCAACAAAAATGCATTATAAGCTAACCGAAATTCATTTGTCTATTAAAGAATGTTATATGTTTTTGTATATTAATACATATTATGTCAACAATACTTATCATTTCAAAAGAAATTTTCCTAAGTGCCTTCAAAAGCCTTGTGATATTGTTATTAGTTTCAAGTACTTTAATATCTGTGAGATCAAGCTTCAATTTTTACGTTATTACCTTAAACAAAAAAAAGTCAATAGCTAAAAATTGTATTTAAATTTCTTAAAATTTTACTAGTTAAACAATTTCATTCTATATTAATGCATAACATATAAATGAAAAATGCATACATTCATATAAAATAAAATATGATAATATTAAAACCATTTATAGTCTAACATATTAATAAATTAATTGGATTATAGGATTAATCAGTAATAAATTCATAAAACCATTTATAAATTAATTAAATTATTGAAATTTTTGAAAACTGAAATAATTGTTCCGAAAATTATATAAAGAAAATACTGCCATATTTTAATTATTTATCTCTATAGAAAATTATAATTATATATATATATATATATATATATATATATATATATATATATATATATATATATATATATATATATTTTCTCTCGCTTTGTGTGTGTGACTGTTTGTCTGTCTTAGACTTAGTTCATAGTGATTAAACTTTCATTGTTTTCTTTTTTTTTAATCATAGCGTGCCGTCATCTATTATCTGTAAAAGGAACTAAATGTTTTAGTTTTTTAAAATGATTTTAGAATTAGCTAATCAAAAAATATCGTAGGGAATACTTATCAAAATTTCAAAGCTTTTCTATAAATGAATAAAATTTTAATAAGAAAGAGTACGAAAATAACTATTTAATCATTTCGTAATCCTTATTTTAATTAGTGTATATTGACTTTAAATTTTATCTTATTATTTTTTGCATTTTTTAGTCTATTAAAAACTAAAACAAAATAGAATCTTAATTAGTTTTCAATTAACAGGGAAATAAAAATTTTAATTTTTAAAAAACTATAACTTTAGCTTGCTCCATTTCTTTGTGTTTTTCTTTGTTTTCAATTAAACTAACCTGCAAATTCTTATTTTTCTAACTTTCACTTTTTATAAATACATTAATTAATGTTTCTCTTTTAAACTAAGCTAAATAATTACTATTAACTTTTAAGATATTTCTCATCCTCATTGATAAAAAAATAATTAATAAAACACTAATCACTTACATATTTTTATACCTGTCTATATATATATATATATATATATATATATATATATATATATATATATATATATATATATATATATATATATATATATATATATATATATATATATATATATATATATATATATATATATATATATATATATATAAACAGTGTGTATACTCAAAAATATAATAATAATCCAGAAACAAGAAAATATATGGAGTGAACATTTGAAACTAGAAAGATTTAACTTCACGGCCGCCGTCACACACACACAATCTTCCTAATTAATTCTTATTACTCCCTTGTAATGTTTAGGATAATCATTAAACAGTTCGTAGAGAATTCATATATCTCAAAGCCAAAATAGTTGTATAACCCTGTAATACATTATAGCTTTCAGAACTATTGCAATACTAGAAATAGAATTTATCAATTAAAAACAATAGTAAATACTCTATTCTCTGTTCCAAATAAGCATTAAAAAGATATCAATTCATTGATAATGTAAAAAATACTTTTATTTCATATGTCTGCAGTGTATAATATATTGAAATAATTATTGATAATTGGTCTAAATTTTTGTTTAGTTGCCTAATTCGTGATTCTACTAGTATGCTACAAATTGAGACGCATTTATAATGAGTATCAAAGAAATGTAATGGTTTAACATATGATGCTTGGAAATTTCTACTATGGATGAATGAGACAAACAAAGATATTTTTATATTTTACAGGAATTATGATCAAAAATTAATTTAGATTTTAATTCTGTGTAGTTTTTTAATCATGATATATGTGCATGACAAATCATCAAATTTCATAGCAACTTGTAGCATACTAAAATATCTATCATGCTTGTGAAATTTTTTCATTTATAGTTATTCACTAAAATTTATTTCAAATACAAAAATTCTTTTCAAATATATTACATTCAAGAATTTATAAAATCGAAAGAAATATTTATAGAAAACAAAGTTATAATGCTACAATTCCCAAATTATCCACAACGTTACAATATTTTAAATTACATTCAATTGCATCATGTAGCGATATGAAAGACAAGATATAAACAAGTATATATGAAAACGATATAAAAACAATGAAAATGGTACATAAAGTATAAAATTATCAAATGAAAAACAATTTTAAGGAAATGCTCAGTCTAAAAAAGTAGTTATGAATATCTTTACTAAAACAATGAAACTAAACATTATTTACAATAATTTTGAGCATTACATATTTGCTGCCATTTTCCACTAACAAAATAAATAAAATTGTTGAATTCTTACATTAGGTTAAAAGCACATTCTTAAAATTATAATGATTAAGAAAAAGGGAAATATTTTAGGCGCCACATGAATTTCTTAGAATTATAAATAAAAATTGTTTTCTTTAAAAGTTTTATCACTAATAACAATGCTTATAAATACTTTGCATCTTTTGTGTAAGCTATTCTAGAGTAATCCTATAAATTTTCATGCATTTAAAATTTTACTATATTGGAAATACAGGGTGTGTTCTTTATTCATTTTTTTTTACTGTGATCGCTTTTGTAAAAAATCTGCATTAAAGGGGGAAAGAAATTCGCTTATCTATGAAAGTCATCAGGAAAGTAGGTTTCAACCATGACTAATAAAAAGAAACAAATATTTACTGCCGGAAATATTATACCCAGAAATATTTATTGCAAAAGATATCGCAATATTTCAGCTACTTCTTAACATAAGAATCATCGGAATGTCATACTGTGGGTTAAATTTTTGTATTTCAGTATCATAGAATCGACCGCCTGGGAATGGAGAATTGTCACAGCTGTTTGCACTTCTTCTGGGGGATAGTGACTGGGATTTCTTCAGGTGCAAGAACGGATAGAAGTCGTTTGAAGCAAGCTCGGGAGTATAGCGTGGGTGGTCAAACACTTCCAAACTAAACTTTTGTAGTAGTTTCTTATTTATTTATTTATGAAAATCACCGTGTAAGGACAAGGATTGTCGTGAAGTAACAAAACACTAATACTGAGTATCCCACGCCTGTTGTTCGAAATGACTCGTCACAAATTCTTTAGAATCGATCTGTTATGTTCAACTTTTACCGTTGCACCTTGCAATTAGCACTCAAGGGGAGAAGAAATAAGATCCATCAATACATTAATTGGATTAATGAGCTCCAGTGGCTCAGTAGCTTCCCGTAAACTCAGCAAAGTGAAGCATCATTTGCCGCGGGCAGTGGTTGGTAGGGTGACCATGGTGTACTCTCTGCTCTTCACTGGGTTGTTGGAACTCCGTGGGTTGGGGGCGTGTCCACGTTAATATGTGACGTCCAAAGTCCTTCCGCTGGTGTGGCGTGGATGTGCAGAGGAGGGTGCCAGCTCAGGTGTGGCCTCGTCACCTGACCGTGGTTCAAAATGACGAGGCACCTTAAATAGAGCAAAGTCGTACTTTCATCTTTGTGGTGCTCTGATCCAAACGAAAGACGCTCACTATTGACTTAATTCGCACTGCGGACGGCAAAATGAGCTTGGCTTGTCCAAGTTTCATCAACAACAACAACAGAAATAAGAGCCGGTATCTTTGCTCATTATAACGACTTTAATATAGGCCGCGGTAGCCTGATTGGTTAGAGCGTCTTTCTCATTATCGGAAGGTAGTGAGTTCGAATCCCAGTCGATCAAAGATCCGTCCTGAGTGCGAGCTGGGATAGTTGGAGCACGTTAAAACTATGCGTGGTAACAATGCCCCCCAAATGAAATGATATCGCTGGCAGTAGCAGGCCAAGTATTGGGGGTCTTCTGCTTCAAAATTACGAAGACTCCATCCAGTTGCTTCTATCTAACTGGTAGAAATCAACTCAGGGGTAGTTGCTGGTGCAACAACCACAACTTTAATTTAGGCTATCGGAAAATTAGGATTGATACATATGATGCACATACTCACAATCTACCCTACAAATACATTTTTGTTTCGGTCATTTTTCAGATTCTTCTTTTAGAGCAGTGAGAAAATTTATTTCCGGATGGCCCTCATATAAGCATATATACAGCAGTGTTTGTGAAGAATTGGATAATTTTTAATTCCTTGCAGAGTACATAAGTAATAAAATGCACTTATTAATACCGCATTTTTCTGCAAGAAATTTAAAATCGTACATTTATATTCACGCTATATTTGGTATGCCGAGCTGGCAGCCGAATGGATAGCGCTCTTGCCTTCGGTTCTACAGTTTGTGGGTTCGAAACCCATCTTGGGTATGGATGTTTGTAGTGGTTCGGAATCCATTTTAAGCCGTACGTCCCGGTCTAATTAGCCCTCGTGTGCAAAAAATGACCATTGAGCGACAAACAAACCAAACGAAACCATATTTGGTATATATTAATATATCTGTATAACTTAATATGTCTGTATATAAATTATAAATATTAACATTAGATGTCCTGTAGGAATGACAGGATAGCCTTGAATATAGAATCAGAGGCCGCGAACCAGCTCCCGTAAACCCTGGTGTTATGCGATCCGTGCCTAGGGCTAATTGACACCGCGGTATTGGTGTCTTAACGGAGCCTCTAGTTGCTTGGCGAACTTCTAGAGTAATTTGCCTTGCCCAGTAACTCAGGCAATGCTGGGTGGACTTATATTACCTGAGTTTTTTAATTGTTATCTTGTGGCTGAAAAGACACAAGAAGTAACAAACCTTTCTGCATTTGCAGGTGAAGCCTCTAAAGTAGACCTTGCTGAAAAAGACAAGGGAACTCAGAGGCAATCTTGTAAAGGGGCAGCAATGAATGAATCCTTCACTTGAGGTAGAAATGACCTCCAAACCATCTTCTTCTGGTGAAAGTCAGGAAGCTATTTCTAGCATGACTGACTTTCTGACCAGATGGGACTGTTTCACAAAGACCTTATCTGCTGGAAATGTCATATGCAAGAGGAAACGGCAGAGCATTTCATTTACGAATGTGAGGCTCTTGCCCTCCCTAGATTAACTTCTTTAGGCTTCATCCATAACTAGAGAGTTACACCTAGACTCCATTAAAGGGTTATCGGACTTTATTATTAAAGTGGGTGACCCGAGCAACTGGAACTAGGAAACATTGGGTTTGGAGTTAATGGTACAAAATGCTGATAAAAGCAGAGGTGCCCAATGACATACAAACCCAATTTTAAGAAGAAGAAGAACATTAGATGGTATCATGCATTGTAAAAATAAGATAATCAAATAAAATACTTAAATATATATTAAATAATGTTGCGGTTGCTATTTTCATGGGTATGTAAACGTTACAGTAACTTCAATATAAATTTAAAATAAATTTCAATTCAGTTAATAGGACTGCACCATTACTACAATGCAATGATTTGCTGTCAGCATTTCTTATTAAAATTAAGCAACATACATTAGTCTTATAGATTCGCTGATAAATTGAATCGCATATTTAGATTTACCATCAAAATGTATTCTCAATTTAGTTATCTGCAATGTTTGATACTTTTCTGAAATATAGACAGCAAAATCTAAGTTAAAATCTGTTATGAAGTATAATCTACATATACCAGTTTCTTATCCCTTTCCTTTAAGATATGCTTTTTATGCTTTCACAACAAAATTTTACACAATGCATATTTTAAATATAGTAAAATCTTTATTTACACGATAATTAAACATTATTACTACCACTATGCACATTGCTTTACCTAAAAAGTTTATATATATATTATATATATATAATTCGTAATCTTCATTCTAAACTCGTATAATAAGCATTAATTAAAAATAATTTGAAAAAAAGTATCGTTCAAAAAAGAATAAAAAAGGTGTTTTAACCATTTAAATGCAATATCAAATTTGATAAATCATTAAAAATCAATGTTTACAACATCAATGATTAACAGAATCCTATACATTTTGAAGTGATAATTTTTGTGTGCTTACTCATTTAATATATACTTAAATAACTATATTCTGTTTAGTGAAAAACAGAAAATCAGTCGTAAAAACATGGGTATAATGATACTTTACATTAAATTCTTTGCACAAACTAATAATTTTCTATCATTTATTGGAATTTGGATGATAAAAAAATTTTCAATTTATTTTTTGTGCATAACATCGAAAAAAGCATGTTTTTATTTCATTTTGCAATTACTTACTACTATCTTATAATTAAAACGTAATTCTTTTTTAATTTTTATTTGAAAAATATAAAATTTAAAACCTTATTCTACCTTCAGAGCTTCTGTCCTTCAAAAGGATCATTAACATTTATTATATTTTCTGAAAAATGAATTTTTTTTTAAATTTTAAACCTAATAAAAAATTTATTAATGAAATTAAAACATAATTTATATGTTGAATTACATGATTCGTTACAGTTAAAGTTAATTTTCATCTAGACTTAAATTTTATGTCCCTATCCTACAGTAATTTCTATTGATTTTTCATGATCGATTAAATCAACAGTGCCTAGTTCTTTTTGTTCATCTGACATTTTTCGCCAAATATAAAGATTAAATTAATGGTGTTTTTAATATTTCATAGAAGACCATGAATCAATATGATCTAGAAATATTTTTGAGCTCATATATTCTACTGTAAGACTCATATGTGTTGATTTATTGCTCTGTCTGTTTCATTTTTCTTTTCACAAAAAAACTTTTTTATTAAACTTCACCCTTTAATCATAGCATTTATTAAAATAGTTGAATCTGTCTACTCTAACGTATGACTTCTGTTGAAAAATCTCATTTAGAGGAAAATGGTGCTTTATGTTTGCCTTATATATTTTTAATAAACGTTCTTCCAATTTGGAAAAATAGTTTACCTATTTATTACTGCACTATTTGAACCTTGTTAACTACCATAACCAAGATATCAATAAGAAATGTCCTTTTAGGAATAAAATTAATTTAATAGTACAGAAATATATTTTGATATTAAGAATGGGTAACTAAATGCTAAGTACACATCATTCCTTGTAATTATCACCTAATATCCTTTGGATTAAGGATAAAGCATATATTATTCCTAAGTCATGTATATATATATATATATATATATATATATATATATATATATATATATAATTGCATGTGTATTTTTAAAATATTACAAATTAATTAAAATTATAATATGAAATAAGCATTTTAACTAAAATTAAGCTTAAGCTTTTCGCTCATCAACAAATCGTCAGTACTAACGTTATTCTCGCACTCGCCAACATAACTTGTCTCATAGCTAATATTATCAATCATTGTTATTGCATCCAGTTTTTTCTTGAGAAGGAGCAACTATTTTCTTACAGTATGTTACTTAGAAAACCAAACAGATCAAATATTGCTTTTTAGAAAAGGCATATCATCAAATATTTTAAAACCGAATTAAGTCTGAAATATATTTCGCAAAGGCAGAGGTAACGTACACATATGAGGAGTTGGCAGACGTGCAGTTTGCATATGATGAAGCAAATTAGATGGATCAAAAGCACGAAGATAGTATCATTATTAACTCCAAGTCATTCTACCTTCATCAGTCTTCCTCATTTACCATCACAAACAGCAATACAGGATGTTTGAAATGTCCAAATACTAGAAATGGAAAAGCGAAATTTGTCGAGAATTTCAATAGCTCTTTCTTCAAGTACATTATCGGCAACACAAGAAATAAGTATTTTTCATAAAGTGGTGTGAAATATTTTACCTCAGAAATAGCTATATTAATACCGAGTACAGGGTGATTATATAAAAACTTTGCCAACATCTGCACTTCTAGCGTCCATTCTATTTAACCGATCAAGATGATATTTCAAATATAGTTCTTTTGAGATATGCGCTCGAGATTCTGTGAATGGCAACACAGTGGCCCTCGCGGTTACAGTTATAGTGACAGAAACTCGAAATTTTCGAATGGCAACGTCTACTTTTTACCATCGCAAAATGTTCAGCACATGCGAAAACCCTAAATAGCGTTGAAACGGTACCGATATGTCTAAAAACGGACGTGTTCTGCAAACACAAAAAAGAGTTCTGAAAACCGGCCAATAAAACACGATCTGGGCGCACGCAATAAATTTGCATGTGACAGAGTCAAGAAACCAACCACAGAACGCCGGTCGCCAGATATTCAGCGTAGGAAACCTATAAAATACCAAGCGGGTATGCGAAGTCGTCATTCGGGAACTCGCACATGCCGACGATATGAGTCTTCTTAGGAAAGTTCGCGGTGAATTGATCAAACTCTATTACCAAAATGGGATGAACGCTGCGGAAGCCTTGCATGTGTATCGCCGCAATCATCGACAACGACGCGGCCCATGTACTCTGCAAGCTCTGCGTGATTTAGTGCGGAAATTCGAAGATACAGGCTGCACCTGTGACAAACAGCGCTCCGGACGGCCAACTGTTTCTGAGGACGTTGTCATGGAAGTGCACCATACAGTGACTGCAGGACACACAGAAACCGCAAGAGGCATAGCGCGCGTGTTGGATATTCCGAACTCAACGGTCCGCAAGCTCTTGCGCTCGGTGCTTCACATGTTTCCCTATCGGTTCCAGCGCGTCCAGATGTTGGAGCCGGGTGACCCACAACAACGTCTGGACTTCGCAAATGCATTTTTGTTACGATATGATGCGGATAACGACTGGCCACTTCGCATACTATGGACGGACGAGGCGCATTTCACCTTAAATGGCAGCATTAACACAAAGAATCGTGTGCACTGGAGAGAGACGAATCCTCATGCTGTGGCGCCAGTACCATTATTTGACGCCAAAGTGACTGCGTGGTGCGGCATTACAGCTACATTTGTTCTGGGCCCGTTCTTCTTTGAGGAAACAACCCCGACTGGCCCTGCAACATGTTCTGTAACGGGCCCTCGGTATGCAGCCATGCTGAAAAATTATGTCTTACCGAAGTTGCGTCGGCTGAATGCACTCAATGACATTGTTTGGATGCAAGATGGCGTACCTCCACATATAGCGAGGTCAGTTAAAAGGCTCCTGGATCAGCATTTTGGTGATCGCATCATCTCACGCTATTATCCTTTTCCGTGGCCTGCGCGATCCCCAGATCTGACGCCTATGGATTTCTGGTTTTGGGGCTATCTCAAATCCAGAGTTTATCTGTGCAATCCTCAAACATTGTCGGACTTAAAGGATTCTATACGGCGTGAGATTGGAAACATCCCTCGTGCCATGTTGCGTGCAGCGACATTGTCCACCGTCTCCCGCATGCAATGCGTAATTGCCTGTGATGGCACTCATGTGGAAAATGTTTGAAATTAATAAAGATTTTTTTCTCTATGTGTTCTCATCATTGAGCAGTGTCTTGTCTCTGGCGTATGCATTATTCCACCGTGCGCCTTGAAGAACTGTTTGTATGTGTATAACACGTCGGTTTTCGGACATATCAGTACCGTTTCAACGCTATTTAGGGTTTTGCATGTGCTGATCATTTTGCGATGGTAAAAAGTAGGCGTTGCCATTCGAAAATTTCGAGTTTCTGTCACTATAACTGTAACCGCGAGGGCCACTGTGTTGCCATTCACAGAATCTCGAGCGCATATCTCAAAAGAACTATATTTGAAGTATCATCTTGATCGGTTAAATAGAATAGACGCTAGAAGTGCAGATGTTGGCAAAGTTTTTTTATAATCACCCTGTATATTAGGTTCAATGTTTACACACAGATGATTATCTTTCCCTAGTAAACATTGTTTACTAGAATAAGATAAAACTATCCAGGATTCCCTGTATTATTATTATTATTAATGACGCAGCATTCAACAGAGATTATATTTTCAACCACACAATCAAACTATTTGGTTGGATAGTAATTCTAATTAACAACATCCTCAAACCAGAAATTTTCTTTGAATATTTAGGCAAGTATTCTTGGTGATTATGTCATAGAACAGTACGCTTTTCCAAGGCATTTGTTCACCGATACATACCGTATCTTTTGGAATATGTGCTTCGCTATTTGTTGCAGAATGTTCCACTGAATCATTGCAATCAATCACACACACACAGTCATTGAATCATCCACACAAAAATCATTGCGAAGACATTCCATTCATTAATTCAATAATGCAGTCTGCGAGACAGCATGCGATGTTGTTATTCGGAGCATTTACTGCTTTTTTCTATGAGCATTAATTCAAAATTTGAAAATTTTGGCATTGCTATTTTTTTGCAAAACCGTTTTAAGTTCAGGTCTGAATTATATTGTTTTCTTCTTTTCAGACTGAAGTACGAATCTATGATTATCGTGATCATTGTTCTTTTAGATTGGTATTATAAAACTATATATATATATATATATATATATATATATATATATATATATATATATATATATATATATATATATATATATTGTTACAAATTTATAAATAATGATTATATTTGTCTTAAAATATCTCAGACAGATCAGAAATTCTCACATTTTGGGCAAAAATTGCGGTATTTACATGTGTTGTAGTTTAAAAGCGGATTTCTTAATGATTTGGCGACAGTTGGCGAGATTCTTGGCGACGGTTGGCGAGATTTTTGGCGACTTGGCGAGAAATCGATACTTCTGGAAACATCCATCACCTAAGCTCTAGGACCAATATTTTTCGAGATAGCCTAGAAGCTTCCAGAACCTTGGCGAAATTGGTAGATTTCTCCGCCAAGTCAGGTATAAATACCGCAGCCCGACATGGAAGAGTCAGTTTTGGTGAAGACAGTCATTGAGTAAAGACGATTAGTTGTGTCTGCTAGTTGTTCTCTGTCTGAGGTATTTTTGACCTGTGACTAGAAGCTGTTTCTTATTATATCTGACGAATTGTAGCTGTATAATTGTGATTGTTACAGCGGGAATTTCGTTTATCAAGTGAGATTTTTACGAATAAAAGTCTTGTGTTCATTAAGTGGTTGCTTTATTCAACTCTCAATCAACACGAACCCGTGAAGCTCGGTACAATATATATACATATATACAAATTAAAATTTTACTTTTTTATTTTAAATTTTGAAATAAATATCTTTTTATGCTTTTTTTTTCTTTTAATACAAACATTCTACGGGGGAATTCCATGAAGATATTTAGACATTTGTCTGACTTTGGATGTTAGAAAAGAATGTTTAATATGCATAGCTGACCATTTTCCTCCT
Source organism: Latrodectus hesperus (assembly GCA_037975125.1). Taxonomy (NCBI): domain Eukaryota; kingdom Metazoa; phylum Arthropoda; class Arachnida; order Araneae; family Theridiidae; genus Latrodectus; species Latrodectus hesperus. The sequence continues at coordinate 107,778 of JAJQOW010000310.1, forward strand.
GATGAAGACGTGGTACCTATGCTTTCCTCCTATTCTTTGTTTTGTATATTGTTTTATTCTCAGGGATTTTCAAATTTTGCTTTACTAGTCTTATTGTTTTTCTCGTTGTATCTAATTTATACTTGCATATCTCCCTTTAGCTGCTTTTGAGCTGGTTAGATTTTCTGTAGTACACATTTTTGGTACTGTATTTATTGATTTTAAATGAATTTAACTTTTGTAGTAATTAATATATAAAATTATATTCATATATATACTTTTATTCGATAATATTAAAACAATAGGCTAGGCATACGATTTAACAAAAATCTAAAGTACTTCTAAATGGTATAATTAAAATTTACATAATGGTAATTTATATTTAAAACTTAGTCGTATATTGTTTTTGATTCATCAGTATAGATGCATTCTCGTTTAAAAATGTGTTTTTTTAGTAATTACTATAATTTGATAGAAACTTTCGCTCTATATCACATGCTGTTCATCTCAGAATATTTTCGACTGATTTCAATTTTCTAACATGTGAAATTAAATTAGTAATTTTATTGATTTTAGTATTTCAATCAACCAAAAGTGCATTGAAGGCTTTCATTTATGAATGGCAACAGTGTATTTTAAGCTAAATATTATGTGTAACACATTTTGATTTTAATATATTAGAAATATAAATGTAATATATTAGAAATATATCAAATTCTAACAATTGACATTTCCTTTTTAGAAATTCAAACCTAAGAATCTAAATAGTATGAAAGGTAGAGAACGGATTTTAATATTTGTTGTTTTCATTTCCTGCCTGCTAGTTACAAGTAAGAGAAAACTCTAAAATTTAGTATTCATGAAAATATATTCAATTTTTTAATAAAATTTTAAAAGATTATTTTGTTTTTTGTCTAGATGCTCGCTATCGAAGTGGATCCAAATGGCATTCTATACAGAAGTAAGTCTTAACTGAGTATACGAAGTGTTAGATTTAATTATGCCTTAAAAAAAGAATGCTTTTAACTATATTATAATCAATTAAATATTTACCTATTTACAACTGTAAAAATATTGATCATTGATTCTAACTGTAATATAATGAATTATTAATTTTCATTGTTAAATATATTTTAGTTAGCTTATTATATTTCACATGATTAAATGTAATCTTTAAAATATGACCTATTTAAAATAAAAACTATCGCTTACAATTAAAAATATAATTAAAAAATGTCAAATTTTTATATATTTTTAATAATTGTGTACAATTACAAAATAGCAAACTGAATCAGTTTTTGAGTTCTGTAACTAGATCTTTAAAACGAATATATTTTGGATGCATAGTAATAATATTATTCTAATGTAATTACATTTGTGTGTGTGATCTTGAAGAATCTTTAAGTAAAGATGTAAAGTTATAAAATTTATTTAATAGTTTTATTTTAAAAAGAACACTAAAAGGCAAAATACACACAAATCTCACTGCAACACCTTATTAATTACTGTATATTTTGTGATTTAACGATTGAAAAGAATACTTACAAAACACAAATTCATTGATTATTAACGAAATATCATCAATAATATCATTTATCATCAACGAAAAACTAGTCAAACTTTTACCTTATAGACTACTTATGAATATAAAATGTATTAAAAAACAGTTATAAATATTAAATTTTGCATGATTTGTCTATTATATAAGTAAATAAAAACAAAATTGGTAAATTTTATAATAGTTATTTTTATTTATAATTAAAATCCAAGGATCTATTCATAAATAGATTGTCTGATACTGATTGAATTTTTTTATCAGGAAGATATTGATTGTTTGGCAGATAATGATAATTTCCAGAATCATTCCATGTATTTTTCAAAGAAAAAGCGCTAACCTTTCTGATAAATTAATGTAGCCATCGACACCCGACTCCCTACAAAATTCCACCATATTTTACGTCAAGAGCAGCGGTTGATTCAACTAGCTATAACTCAAATAAATTTGTTGCAGTACCCTACGGTGCAAGGTTATATTTGATTTGCTTTGTTAAGGAAAATAGCAAAATATTGGAAGAAACTTGTGAACTCGACAGATTTCCTCCCGATAAAGAAAGGTCCCATCCCTTTAAAAACCATTTAAAAGATATTCGATAAAATAACACTCAGCATTCCTAGGGTAAGGGTGGGACTTTATCTCTTTCTTTTATACACTCAGTCTCGGTACAACAGTTATCGTAAAATGGATTTCCACACCCATTAAATTCTTTTACTCTTTCTTTTTTCTCACTCTGCCATTTTTCTTTAGTGATAAAGGGAAAAATTTAAGTGGCGAGCAAGTTTGAGCGCTGTACCCGAAAAACATTTCTTGAATTCAATAAAGTAGAAAAATTTATCAAAAAAAAAAAGGCACTGTAACAATGAGCTTAAAAATCGATTATCGATTTCTGTGAAATAAGTGCTATGAAAAAAAGAGAAATCCTGTTAAAATGCTTCTTGATATATTTGTGTCCATAAACAAATACTGATATTGCATTTTACTCTGACACTTACAAAACTTACAATAAACTAATAATATAATAGAAATAAAAATCTAACAATATAAATTAAATCAACTGTATAAGAAAACTTAGTTTAAAACATTTCAGAGTATTAATTACAAATGCTTGCAAATTTTACATACTTCAAGATAGTTAGTATTTTTAATAATAAAAAAATGATTTTAGTCATTTTTATGCATATAAAATATTAATACCATAACTGTACTCTTACAAATATATCTTGAAAACAAATTTAAAAATGATAACCAGATACCGATATGCGCTTCACTAACATTATTTTGAGACTCTAATAATTAAACAAAACTAAGCAGAACTAATCATTATATCTTCTAGAATTAAATTGATGCCCCAGAAATATATAAATAAACATAAAATTATTTAAACTTGTTTGTGATTTATCTGTTATATAAATTATCTCGTTTTATGATAATTGATTTTTTTTTTATAATGAAGAAAAGTATTTCTCACTTAAATTAAAAAGTTAAAACTATATCAATAATTTTCCAGTTATGTCGATAAATAATTAAACATAAAATAATTATAATTCTTATAGATAAAATTATTTTTGCATCTATAGTCAATAGATAATGTATTTGCAACTTTGAAATAAACGAAAAATTTTAACGACAATTACATATTTTTCATTGAGCAAAATGTAAAATTTGGTAAATTCATAATTTTTCTGTGATGTGCATTAAATATTCATTAATTAATCTTTTTAATAAATTATCATAATTTTACTCATGTTTCATGTTTATAAAAGCCATCATTAGACTTTGCTTAAATAAAGTAATAAAAATATAGTAAAGCAATTTGAATTTAGTTGAGAAATTTTAGTCTGATGCTTAAAAAAATACAAAATCGTACTATTTACAATGTAAGCTAATAAGCAGTAACGTTTAAGTGCTTAGAGAAATAGTTGAAACTTCCAGCCACTAATAAAAGAAATTATTGTGCGCTGTTTTTAATTTACAATGGTGAGTTTAATTAAAACTGTATTGTTAAATAAAGAAATATTCTTACGTGAGAAATAATTTTGCAAATTTTATTAATGTTAATTCTTTGCATAAACAATTTTTTTAAATTACATCTGAATCTCAATTAAAAAAATATTAAATTATAAAAATTCTTTTAACAAGGAATAGTTTTTAGTCATTTTTAGCTTTAAAACATTTAGATACAAAAATGAATATTGGGTACCAAATTAAGGACTTTATTCTTGCCTTTTCTATTTTAATTTAAACAAATGATCCCTCAAATGAATTAAATTATTATTTACAAAAGCATATTTATTTCTTAAGTAAATTATCTATCTTAGAAAATAACAAATGGGAAAATGAAGCTGCAATATTTTTAATCATATTTTATTACGAGTATATTAAATTATTGCCATTAATTCTTCAAAACTAATGGTATAGTTTTTCTACAATATTTTTAATGTTCTTAAATAATGGTATTACCATTAATAATTTTGAAAAGAAATAATCTTAATCACCAAGATAACAATAATCTGATTCATTTAAAATCATTACTTCATGAAGCAAAAGAGATTCATAAATGCATTAGATGCTAATAAATTCTGCATTTCTTAAAAAAAACAATTTTGCCTGTATTGATAAAGAAACTTGGAACAGTCTCAAATAATGTTCTACCCGACATATTACTCCATGTTGGCCGATAAATAACAGTTACTAGTTGCCTAGTAAATAGAAAAATTAATTAAATTACTCCCACTTCTCATCATTTCAGCAAACACAGAATAACGATAAGTTCCAGTAACAGGATCTGTTTGAAAAGTAGTATTTATTTTTATTTTTTCGCCTCCACGATTCTCCGCAAAACTCTTATCTCCCAAAAGCACGAAAACTTCTTCCAAAACTTTCGAAGTAAAACTTAAGCATATGTTTTTTTGTTCAGTCTTTGCTGCTGCTGTTTGTTTGCGTAACAGTTATCGGAAATTAAGTTCGGAAGCGAAACAGTTTGGTATCGATTTTTGTGGCGATAATGGCATATTTTTCAACCCTTAAATTAATAGTGTTCAAAACTAACATTTTCTTAAGAATTTTGAGATAAAAAGAATTAGTGGCAGTTTTGGGGTTTTCATTGCGTATTATCTTTTTTTATTAAAAAAAAAAATTGAATAAACATTCTATTTTCTTAGCTATTTTTACTCTCAAATATGAATTCGATTTAGTGTCATTTGGTAACTGTTATCTTTTTAGCAAGTCTTATTAATAACGTTTAAGTGATTTTATTTTTGATAACATAAAATAAATTTGAAGCAATATTTTTTAACATTTTCTTTTGTTTGTTTACTGTATTATTATAGGTTTTAATGGATAAATAAAGTATACACACATAATATTATCTAAAATACCCTTTAATGCGATTTTGTTTGATCGTTATTATTAAGGATATTTTGGGATATTATTATAATAAAAACAATAAAAACCTTTGTATGGAGACAGATTGTTATACGAAAAGTGTATTCATTAAGCTATTAGCTACAATATTGAATATAGATTGTTGCTTTATTTAAAACGATACTGTCAATTTTAATACTTCTTTTAAAAACCAGCTGCTTCACTTATTTTTAAAAAAAAGCTTTTATTTTTACTCATTTCTCAGAGAAAAAAATTCCAGATTGTGTATTATAAAATAAATACTGATAATATAATTCCAATTTTTTGTGTAATTTAATAAAATTCCATATTAAAATTACTGAAAAAAAGTAATAGTTCTTAAATAAAATTCGTGCTCTTTAAACAATGTGTTGAATAAAATATGTTGTAACTAAGTTCGCTTTCTTTCGTTAGAAATTATACATTATTCTGTACTTACTTCAAATTAGTAATTGAAAAATAGACATCATAGCATCATTACATTATATGATACACTAATTAACGCAATTAATATGATACATCATTATATATTTAATATAGATCAGAGGAAGAAAAAAAAGAAATGGTTCTACAAAAATTATTAAGTCATTTTTATTAAAAATATTGTATGAGAATATTTTATACATAAATAGTTTAATTATTTAATATTTAATAAATTATTTAATATTTTCATTAGTTATAAAATAAATTATTAATTATTTCATTTGTAAACATATTAATATACACTGGTGTGCAAAATTAAGAAAATTTTCAGATTTTGTCAATTATCTCCCGAACTACTGCACCTATTTTAGTGAAATTTGGTATGTACATACATTGATAGATTACAATACAAAAAGCAATGCAACAATTATAAAAACACACCTATGATCGTGCATATTTCTCATTACAGTTACAAAGCATGAAACAGAGGTTGCCACTTACAAGACAATGGGTCATGGTCCCCTCTTACAGACATACAGGCCTCCAAGCGTGATTTCGAATTTGAAATAAATCAGTTGATGATTTCCTGTAGCCATTGGTCCCACTCGTTCAACAACATTGTTTTCAGGCCCTCGATAATTCTCGAAGGGGAGCTGCATTTGCTCTCCCCAGGCATGCTCTATAGGTTTTAAGTAGACATGTTCTATAAAGTTTAAGTAGACATGCTCTATAGGGTTTAAGTAGACATACTTTATAGAGTTTAAGTAGACATGCTCTATAGGGTTTAAGTAGACATACTTTATAGAGTTTAAGTAGACATGCTCTATAGGGTTTAAGTAGACATACTTTATAGAGTTTAAGTAGACATGCTCTATAGGGTTTAAGTAGACATACTTTATAGAGTTTAAGTAGACATGCTCTATAGGGTTTAAGTAGACATACTTTATAGAGTTTAAGTAGACATGCTCTATAGGGTTTAAATAGACATACTTTATAGAGTTTAAGTAGACATGCTCTATAGGGTTTAAGTAGACATACTTTATAAAGTTTAAGTAGACATGCTCTATAGGGTTTAAGTAGACATACTTTACAGAGTTTAAGTAGACATGCTCTATAGGGTTTAAGTAGACATGATTTATAGTGTTAAAGTAGATATGATTTTATAGGATTTAAGTAGACATGCTCTATAGGATTTAATTAAATCTACTTGGTCAATTAATCCGTGAATATGTTCGCTCTCTAGAAATTCTTTTACCAGAAGAGCTCTAGTGGCTTCACGTTATCGTCCATTAAAATGAATTCAGCACCAACTGCGTCTCTGAAAAAGCCAACATATGGCTCCAAAACCTCATCTCTGTACCTCATAACAGATAAACTGTCTCTGTCAAAGACATGGAGGGGTGTGCACCATTTAGCATAATTACCTCCACCTCTATAATGGTCTATTTCTCGGACATCGGAGGATAGGTAGCGGGTCCATGCGTCTCTCCATATGAACACACGGCGACAATCTGTGGTTAGGCTGAACTGGGACTCATCAGTGTAGATAACGCGCGGCCGCCCATTGATCCATTATCCAATCTCTACTTTCTGTACACCATGCGAAATGAACTTTCCCGTGCATAGAAGCAAGCAGGGCGCAAATCGCAAAACTTCGTGCAAATAATACTCTATCTTGAAATCTTCAAGTAACAGTCACCCTTGAAACTCAGGTTCGTGTGGCTTTATACAATTCACGAGAGAGATGAGAAGCTGTAGCACACGTGTTAGGCCTCACTAGAATAAACAAATTCTAATCATCACCAGCTGTCGTAACAATTGGAAGACTTTAACCAAGCTTTGTCACAATAGGTATGGTCTTCTGGAACTGTATTCTTAAGTTACACATGGCAATTAAATTGAATAATCTACAAATCTGGAGTTGAAACTGGCCTGCCTTGAGCCTTTCCATAATTCGCCACCTCATTTCTTCATCTGAACGTTGACGATTACTCATTACTGTTGTTGTTGTTGTTTTTTATCCTCCATGTCTGACGGAGTCAGACTAGATCCACGAGTTCGTTGACTGTAAGGAAGTCGAAGACTAAAAGAGGATTGCTAAAGAGATCCTCCTTAGAGAGACCCATGTAATCCAAAAGATGCTCAGCAGAAGCCTGATGATTTTGGCACTTGGTGCAGGTGACGAAAGTTTTCCTGCCCTCGTTGAAAGTGAGGCACTTAATATGACCGCTAGCAAGTCTTGAGAGAACAGTCTGGGTACGTCTGTCACACGGGAGGTCAAGGGACAAACCCGGTTTTGATCCCTTGTACCAATTATGGATGGGGGGTGTTTTCCACTCCTCCGAGATTTTTGATTTTTCCCGGGAGTATAACTCCAGAAAAGTAAGTGTGGAAGAGGGAGTATTTGAAAACCTGCAACCCTCCTTAGCAAGATTATCGGCCATTTCATTCCCGTGGAGATTCACATGTGAAGGTATCCATTGCAAGTGAACATCATGATTAAGTGAAATGAGTTTTAATTTACTGAATTATGATACTGAATTTAATCTATTGTTAATCGAAAACAAGTAATTCGACGAGCTGTGCAGGTGAACGAAAATTGCATTTTGTAAAGTGCGTATAGAAAGCATATTCCTCTACTAGACCCACCTACACATATGTGTAAGCTTATGAATTCGTTGTACATGATTTGTATTTTTGTCTCAAAATAATGGTTTTACGTTTCGCCCTGTTCTTCTCAAGAAATTCATTAAAATGTGCAAATTCTCCTATTTTTGAATATTAGTGTATACAAGAGAGCATTAATTCATTTTATACATTAGCCTTGCTATCGCTCATTATATAACTGCCTTATTTATAAAAACAAATTTTTTAAAGAATCAAAATATTGATCTGTAGATAATTAATAATTATATTTTCCAATTTAGTGCTAAATTATATGCATTATATCAGACAGTTTATACACTGTAATTTTGTATAATGTTAAATCAAGTCCATTTTTAAAAAAATCTAACACAAATTTAGATATTTCACTTTAATTAATATCGTTAAAATATCGAAATTTGCTACAATCAATACAGTTTTAAAAAATTATAATAATGTGAAATAATGTATAAAATTAATACTGTATGGAAACTATGATTTCTCCTTGAAATTCTTAGAGAGTTTATGTGATATATTTTATGTTTATCACAAAGAAATTTGAAATTAAGGTTTATATTGAAATTTTCCCGAATAACAATAAATTCAACAGGATTAGCGTTTTAGCTATACTAAGTGTTTTCATAACATTAAATATAATATAATAAACAAGCTCTTCTGTCCTTTAATGATTGTAAGTTATTTTTGTATTTTAATAATTCTTATATAGATTCCTCTTTTTGTAATAATTTTTCACAGGCGGAGCTGTAACATTAGGGGCGAGCCGTGCTGGAAAGATGTAGATTGCTGCACAGCAGAGTGTGTATGCACATCTAACTCATGCAGATGTGGTACAAGACCAAAAATAAAGTTGTCCAAACTCAAACCACAGTTCATGGCTCAAAGGCTGGAATGCAGATACTAAAATTTGTGAAAGACAGATTATTTAAATCTTTAACATTTTACCAGTTGTTATAAAACTAAATGTTGTTTACAAAATTTTCATTGTTTCCTGATGGGTTAAAAAAGATACATCATAACTCTAATAAATGAAATTTTTACTTATTTTTATTGAAACAAATACTTAAATCAATCAACATATGAATTAGATCCATAGAAATATCTTTGTGAATCCTTAACAATTAGCAAATTTCAAAAGTTAAATTAACAAAAAACATAATAATTTGGCATTATTTTTTTACATTAAAAACACTGTAATGACTATAATTTTTATTTTAATGAACTTCTTACTAAAAATTGTACTTTAGAAATACAAAGTATTGAAATTTAATAAAATACTAGTTTAAATCTTGTTTTCAGCAAAAATAAATTTAAAAATATTAAATTTATATTAAATATGTTAATTTATATTAATTATATAAATTTTAAATAAGTAATAATTTAATTAGTTGTCACACTTATTTTTATATCTAGCAAATACATTTATCATATTATAACTTTTTTGTATGATGTTTAACTTCAAGTAAAAGAACAAAATGAAGTTTTACACTTGAATTAAATTTATTACTTCCAAAATAATTCAATTAAAATTTTCTCATCTCTGATGAATTTTACTCAATCACCATTTTGTCATAAGTTTTGAAACTGAAATTTCTTATTGGATATTTTGATTATCTTTATAAATCTTTTTATAGTTCTGTTTTCCGATTAATAGAGAAAATGTTTCTCGTTTTCATATATTTATATATAGATTTATGTATAGAAAGTTTTATATAATATATAAGCTTTAATGTATATTTTTCAGATATTAAATATTTTTGTATTAGATTACTTTACATTTTGTTGATTTCATTTGAAAATGAGCTTAGAAGAAATAGATCAATCTTTCGAAATATTATCATTCAAAATTATCCATTTTCTGAATTTGGAATAGAAGGCAGATTCTTCTCATCAACACATTTTTCTTGTGAAAGACAAAATTTTTAAACAAAAATGAAAGTAATAAAAATACAAAATAAACAAATGAGTAAGAAAGAAGTGTGCTCCAAAAATACATGCACGGTATTAAAGGAATTATTCAATTTATGGAAAAATGTTTTAATAGAATACAGTAACTAATTTTAATAGAATACTAGTTTCTAATGAAAGGCTTCATTAAAAAAAATGAGATATGAGAAATTTATTTAGCTGAGGTTCTTTCTTTATATTTTTTGTATTTTGTTATCATGTTACTAAATAATTCATCAACAAAAGAAAGTTTTATTTTGCTTTTGCAGTTTCTTAATTCGTGGTACGAATAAATTAGTTTGGGAATATTTAAATTAAAAGCTTTAACGGTGGTCTTACAACAGAAAATAATTTAAAAAAATAGTGTATGCTTTTCTTAATATTATCAGTAACAATACGGAATTTGTTATTCATAATACATTTCATGAAAATATGCATGAATTTAGAAGAAAAATGGGTCTAGCTGTTAATTTCATTCTTTTTCAGCCTTCACTAATATATATATTCATTTTTCATAAGTTCAATCTTACTGGGTTCTTAGATTAAAACATTATATATATATATATATATATATATATATATATATATATATATATATATATATATATATATATATATATATATATATATATACATATATATATATATATATATATATATATATATATATATATATATATATATATATATATATATATATATATATATATATATATATATATATTCCAATGATACGCCTACTTTTTATTTATTAATAATTATCTGCATGATCTATGAAATACATCAATATTTGAATTTAGATAAACCTAATGAAAAATCTAAGGAATTTGATAAGAACACCAAATGAAATGCAGCGCATATCCTCATTAGATTATTATTTAAGCAAGGATTGTGTTGGGAACATGAAACCAATGGCAAATATCTAAGCAAACTTTAGCTTGTTTTGATAAGAATTGAATGCATTTTTGTTAATGTAATGTAAACAAGAAATGAATATATTTGAATAGAGGAACATCAATTATAAGCATTCATTCATATACAGAAAAGGGACTGGAACTAACCCCTCTTGAGACTAAATGTATTAGGACATGTTACTGAGTAAAAATTAATAAAACCTTCTTTGTTTACATGATATTTGTGTTCCAAACATAAAAAATAAAGATAAAAAATCTAAATTTGTTTCACTGTTGCAGTATCAGAATTTAGTGAGACAAAAATCATATATAATTTACAAAAAAGTGGTTTTATAAAGCGAAAAATCTATTTCACAAATTTACTATTATACTGTGTGACGAAATTAAAACCACATCATTTAAGATAAAATACTATTGTCGTTGCTTCTATCACATAGATGCTTGAAGAACTATGTGCTCTGTTTAGTTGAATTCAATACTATTACCAAATATAGGTCTCGAACCATATATAATATATATTTGACTATATACGTTTAGAGTTAAATAATAAATCTAGTCTGAGAGATTGGTAAACATTTTGCCCAACTGGATGAAAATATTTTGGAAACTATTCAAAGTTACTGATGAGTACAACACTTAAAACAGATTTATCAGAAAAACTTTTTTATCAACCACTTATCAAAAGTCTTATGATTGATTATAGCATGCTTTTCAAAATGGATCATTATTTTATGTGCAAATTATTTATTAATTAAAATGCTTTTGATTTTGCCTACTAAGAAAAAAATAAATGTTTAATTAGTTCACAGATTTCCTCGCATAGAAACGTGCTTATAGATCTGTGAAACATTTTTGAAGTGATTTGAGTTATCAATTTTATCAAATCCAATCCGGCAAACTGCAGATTGGTTAAATTGCTATTGTAAAGACATGGACGGCCTTCACACCATTTTATTTGTTCTGAATAAGATTTGGAGAGAACTTTCAATTGTTTTTTTATTCTGGATTTTTTATATATTAATGACTACAAAATCTACCATGTTTTCAGTTTCATTTTCCATGAGGTTATTAAAGTTTGCTGCTAATCTAATTGTTAAACTAAAAAATTGCGATATTGAACAATTTATTTAAATATGATCTAAAAATTAAAGAAAAAATTAAATGTTCCGTCAAAATGTCTAAACACTTACATCTTCATGTGATGAAGATACTCCGTTTAATTTTTTTGTCACAAATTGAACAAAACTCGGGGCTTTAGTTATTGATGCATTCCAGTCTACTTAAAGAATGAATCCACTTTGCACAACCAATTGCTTCTTAGTTATGAACCATTATAGTGACACCAAAACCTGAATAACTGAATATAGCAACATCCAAGACATGAGAATGATACTTTTCCGACAAATGATTGTAGTTATCCTACATACAATAATCAGTATAGATGTAGTTGAATCTCTGAATGAATAAATATACTCGCAATCAGAAATTTATGCAAGTGGACATCGAATCTTTTCAAATTAAAATATTTTAAAATAATTTTTTGATAGTTCTTTAAAAAAATAGAATTTTTAGAGTCTGTATCAGATATTCTCCTGAAGATTGTCAATAGCCGAATTTACCCGTTTTTGGACATGTCATTTTTGACGAATATTATGAAAACTCCCTAAAAATTAACTGTACATTACTGCTGTACACCGTCATTGAAGAATAGTTTGTCTGTTTCATAAATACAGCCCACAAGCGGTGAATTTTGACATTGGTGTTTAGACAAAAAAAACTATCCATCAAGCATGCTTCCTAAATTTCAGAGATTAGAATTAATCAAACAGGGCTTAAATATATTAATAAACTCAAAAGAAATTAGAAGCTTTTCTGCGGGATAATAACTTACTAATTTAAGTGTTATCTGTTGTATGGTTATTTAATTCTAAGGATTCAATGATAAGCAATTGACTAAATTATTTCTTAAATGTTAGATATTAATTGTATATAATTAAAATAGTTAAATTTAGGAAAATTTTAGAAAAAAATCAAATTTACATATTACAGTTTTAGCTCTCTAAAGTCAGAAAAATAAAAGCTTAGTAAATTCAAATAATATAACAATATTAAGAATATAAATTTTCTAAATGTGTCTTTTTTAATTTAGTTTATACCAAATGTTTTAAAATTCCTTTTAAGCAGTAAGTAATAAAATTTACCAATAAAGCTGTTGATATTATTCAAGATAATGTAAATATTAAGTTGACACTTTGAAATCATTATCTTAGATTAAATTCCCACTAAAACTTTTTAATTAAAATTACTCTAATAAGTATTATTCAGTTAATAACCATCATAATCAATACAAACATAATCAACATGTACTTATTGAACATGTACTCGGAATCAGAAATTTATGCAAGTGGACATCTAATCCTTTCAAATAAAAATATTTTAAAATAATTTTTTGATAGTTCTTTAAGAAAAATAGAATTTTTATAGTCTGTATCAGATATTCTCCTGAAGGTTGTCATCAATAATTCAAGTAATATGCGAAATGTGATGTTTGCATATGATTTAAAAGATTTAAATATTCAAAATATTTTAAGTTTAAGTATCGAAATCTAACTGGGACTCGAAGGCTAAAGCTACAAAGACATATTTTACATCTTCTTGCCATCCTTATGATTTATTTAAAAGATTTTAGCTTCCTAAATAGGAAATCATTGCATGTTATTCAAAATAATTCAGTTAAAATTCACTCTGTATAAGTTATTCTCTTTTGAAAGTTTTAACAACTTTCTCTGATATTTTTTTCGTAGAATCTTTTCAAAACAATTGATATATTTAGTCTTAAATTTATGTTGTTAATTAAAGTTGTTTATCAATACTTATTTTAATTCCAGAATTGGTATTAACATAATGTTTTAAAGTTCTAGAATGATAATATTTAAGTCACATTATGTGTAAGTGCATAATCTATTGTTTGTTTTTAAATATACATGCAAATGTTGATTTGAAAATAAACCAAATATGAAAGCTATATAATCTTTTGGATTAAAATTTGTTTTTAATTTAACTTATAAAATTGGTACCCTTCCAATGCAAAACGCTTTGGATGATTCAGCATTGTATTTAACTTACCGTGTGAGAGCTTGTGTAAGCTACAGATTTACAATTATAGAATTCAAAAGCAAATCAAATAGGAAAATTGACTAAATTTCCAGATTTATTTCTTTTTAATTTCATATTTTTGGCATAAATATTAAGCTTGTTTTGGACTCTAATTTTATTAACAGCATTTTTTGATATTGATAGAAGACAGCATTTTAGAAAAAAAGTTTGAATTAAGCAATAGATAATATTTATTTTGTTGCAAAACTTGTTGCTTATGATTGATGGGTTCTTTTGTGGTGCAGAAGAAAAGCATTGCGCTGTTGTTCTATAGGTCTCAAGTTCAAACCCTGCCGAATTCTTTTTAGTGTAATATTTCTTAGTTATTTGTTTCCGAGTTATTTATATTGTTCTTATGTTCCATACCATTTCGTTAAAAAAATCGTATGTTAGAATGTTCTGGAATACTGATCGAGAATACTTGATAAGTTGAGCTTAATTTAATTAATAAAGTGATATCTTTAAGAATTAAGTTCTTCTGACACTAAATTTTACACGAGATATAACATCTGCTACGTGACAATATAAACTAATATAAATCTGTATAATTACTTTTGATTAACAAATTGAAAATTACAAATTCATGATCAACCCAGAATGATTATAAAGTTTCTTCATTGATCATTTGAAAGAAATGTTGAAGTTCTTTTTATGAATATTTAACAATTTGAATCCATTAAATTTCCATTTCTGAATTAGGCAGTGGCTGTAATGTAAATATTCTACTTTTGGAAATTTCTTTCGGCTGTTATTGAAAACAATGTTCACAAAAATAAGTTATATTTTAGTAACGAAGTCAAAATATTCGTTGACATTCTTAGAAAAATTCTGAAGTATCAGTATTAAGATTAAAGGGTTAAATCCTGTTCGCGCATGCGCGCACGTCACGTGATATTGTTTGGAACAAAGCAAATGTAGTCTAGCAATTGAGGAGAACGGTTATGTTTCTCGAGCGGGAATTAATCCCCATATCCTTTGTTATGTTTGTCTGTGTCTGTAATAAATAATTTAAAAAGACGTATTAATTTAAAAATAATTAAAAATAATTTAAAAATAATTAAAATATAATTTAAAAAGACGTATTAAAGACGTAATAAACAATTTAAAAAGTCCGTCGTATGAGTGATTAATTATTATATAATCTACACAGCTCTTAACCATAAAAACCATCATAGTGGTCCGCAGTCGTACCAACTAATCATGGATAAACTAAATCGATTAAAAGGAGGTATCAAAACGTCGATAACGAAACTCAAAAATTTCGTGAAAGAATATTCTGAAACGGATTTATCTGGTACAACAGTGAGTGAATTGAAAGTTAAATCCAAAAAAGTTGGAACACTCCAAAATCGCATTGATCATATTCGTGAGCAATACTACGATTTACCAAACATCAGTAAAATTCTAGATGTCCAAAGTGACTTGGAAGATATTGAAACAAGACTAAAAAATTTGGAGGTAAAGTTTAAACTATTTATTGATTCGTTTAAGAACGTAAATTATTCTAGTTGTTCGAATACTTTTTCATCAGAATGTTCTGAATCAAAAGTGAAAGTTAAGCTACCTGAAATACCACTCCCTATTTTTACTGGAAAGTAGGAAGAGTGGTCTAATTTTAAAACCAATTCGAACATATTATTTCAAATAATGAATATTTAAATGAAACTCAAAAATTATTTTATTTACGTGCATCGTTAAAAGGTGATGCAAAACAAATAGAAACGTCAGATGATTCATTTGAATCTTTATTTACAGCTCTGATTGAGCGTTTTGAGAATCGCCGACTTTTGGTCGACACTCAGATTCTTCCCATTATTAATTATGACAAGATGTAGTTGAGAAACTTGCTTGACTGTTTGAAAAAAATGTAAGAGCTTTAAAAGTCTTGAGTTACGAACAAAATTCTTTATCGGATGTTTTACTTGTAAACATTGTGCTTCAAAAGCTCGATAAAGAAACAAGAAAGCAATTTGAGTATACGTTAAAATCAACTCAAGTTCCTGAATACGAAGAATTAATTTCATTCTTAGAAAAAAGAAGCTCAATTCTTGAGAGCGTAAATCGCAATCCTCTCCCGAAAAACATAAACAAGTTCTCACCCCATCTAATAAGCAAAATCTTTGATGATTAACGCTAACGATGAATCCAAATTGAAATATTGTTGTGCATTGTGTAATCATGATCATTCTTTGAATAAATGCCCTAATTTTCAAAAATAAGATGTTAACAAAAAATACGAAATAGTAAAAGAGAAAAATCTTTGCACGAACTATCTTGATAAAAATCATAAACCTAGTTTTTGCTATTCTAAAATGTCTTGCTGACATTAGATGAAAAGGCAGGTGGTACTTCTTTTGCTCAAGAAGAATCATCGGCGCCTAAGAATAATATAATAAATAAAAATGAGACTGTTTCTTCCTTTCAGTCTTTGAGTAATATATCTGAGAAAAACAATTCTGTTTTGCTGAGTAAAGTCTATGTTTTACTTAGAAGATAAATTTAAAAGAAAATTAAAATACGATGCATATTGGACTCAGCCTCGAATATTAATTGTTTAACAAATGAATGTGCTGATATGCTGGGAATTAAAAGAAAAATAATTAATGCTCCTGTTTCTGGATTAAACGGGTTATCTTACAATATAAAATCAAAGATAAATACTGTTATTTCAAATTGCGAAGAATGTTTTGTAGAAAATGCAGACTTTTTTATTGTTCCGAAAATTACAGAATTAACAACAGCTTCTCGTTTGGATATTTCCTCAATCACTTTGCCTATATTTATGGAGCTTACTGACCGAACCTTTTACAAACCAGGAAAAATACATGGATTGATTGGTGCTGAATTATTTTTAAAATCCTATACTCCCATACGTTTTTTTCAAATATGACAGGAGCAGCCTTTTGCTACAATAATCTCTGAAATTAGATGCAAACGAAATAAGGCCTTGTGGTTTCCAACTTAAATCATATGTAAAATTTGATAAGTGCAGGATTATCTTTTTTAAAGTAACTGTGTTTGGAGAGGCTTTGTAGAGCAATCTAATAGCCAAAATGGCACCAAACTTGGTATTAAGACAAATCAAAATATGGGAAAAAGGATTCCATGAAAAAAATTTTAGTTCCTAAAATCACCACTAGGACATTTTGTAGCGCTTTACAATGTATAAAATGTGAGAAAAGAAAAATACTAACACATACAATCATACAGTTAAATTATTAATGTTTAATTACTACATTAACTTCCCCGGTGAGGAATTAGACCACATTCAATGTGTGCACCGTTCTCAGAAATAACACCGTGTATTCTGTGCACAACGCTCTCCACAGCCGTGCGTAACATACCACGAGGAATATTCCGCACTGTCTTTGTTATGCTGTCCTTTAGGATAGACAAATTTGATACTCCACCATCATAAACGCACGTTCTGGTAACGTGAGAGGCATGGCCACTGAAGCTCAATTACTTCAACTGAGATTATTTGTCGGAGCTATCTACTACTTGCTTTTATAGCCCTTATTACTGCCACAGTAACTGCACAACATTTAAATTTCTCTTTGCTACCCTTGTTTTATGCTAATTATTGTTATTGTAAACTGCAGTAGTTCAGCAAAATGCCCTAGCGGCAACTTTTAGAACTAATTTTGTTTTTACGGAATCATTTTTTCATGTCTTGATTAGTCTTAATACCAAGTTTGGTGTCGTTTCAGCTATATTAGATCGTGCTACAGGACGCTTCAAACACTGTCACTTTAAGAAAGATCACCCTGTATCATACCGTTATTAAAATTGCACGACACATGAGAAATAAGGTTACAACACTGATATGTGTAGAACGGCCGAGAAAATTAAATGTCACCATTTGCTGGATACTTAATTTTCTCGTTATTTATTTACACACACACACACAAACACATATTTAATAACAAAAACCCAGTCTCGGAGCATTCCGCCCCTACTTAAACTTAGCAGCCTCCAGCTCCTCCGATCGTACTCTAAAGCAGGGGTGGCCAAGGTCCTTGATAATCCGAGCCATTTTTCAAAATTTTGAAATTTTTCGCAAGTCGCAGTTAAATACGTATTAGAAGGGTATTGAAATTTTTAACATAAATTATATTTATTGAAAACATATAAATAAAAGTACGAATCATGTGTATTGAATTTAAATATCAAAAATTTAAATTTTATTTCACTTGTCTTGATATTGCTTCAAAATTTGGTGAATAATTGGGTGACAGCACTTCTCAGTAATTCTTTGAGAAGCTTTTCAGTTGATACTACTTTTGATTTCACGAATTTTAAAGTGAAATAAAATGATTCACATAAGTACGTTGTTCCGAATATTCGACAAGCAGCTTTTTTTTTTAATTCAAGATACTTGGATTCTGGTACATATTTCCAAAATTCAGCAATCGGCATCGATTCATATTTTAATTGTAGATCTTGATTTTCTTGCATCTCTATTAATTCTAATCCTTCAGATACTTTTTGGGTCATAATTATATTGGAAAGTGAAAACTCCCCTTGAATTATGTTAATTTCAAATGGAGTCAGAAAAAAATCAAAAGACGATTTAAAATATTTCAAGTCTTGAAATCTGTTTCGAAATCCAATCAATATTTTTTCTAGTTTTTAATAAACACGATGAATTTTTCTTGTTTAATATATTGGAACATTTTTTTAATTCGAGGAATATGACAAAATATTTTATTTTTAAAGCCCTTTTTAAAAAGTTGTAATTTAGTCGGAAAACTAAATATACTCTGCGAAAGGTCAGATATTACTTTATCTTTCCATGACATCAGTCAAAACATTAAGTCTTGTAACCATTTGTCATCGTTTGACTCTGAATAGTTTATTTCCCTTTATTTTAGAAATGCAGTAACCGGATCAAACAAACCTACAAATCAATTTAATACGTTGTAACTAGATAACCATCTAATAATGCAAAAGAAATTAATGTTATTTGGAAGTTCTTCATCCTTTAATTCCACAAGAGAATTTTTGAATTGTGGATGATTTTTTTTTGCATTGGTTCCAATGTAATTTACAATATGTAACACTAATTTCATAACATCAGGATGTTATAAATATTTTGTAACGATATTTTCTTGGTGAATTATGCAGTAAATCGGTATGAACTGTGGAATTTGAGAATATCGTGTCTTAAAGGAACAATAAGACCAATTTTTCTTATCCAACATTTTGCCGGTGCTCTATCAGTTACAATATTTCTTAAGAGGCACATCAAAAGTTTTAATTATGGAATCTAATGCATTTTTAATATTGACACTACAGATTCTCTTGAAGTACTACTAAGTCTTATAATTTTTCTTTAACAACGAAGTCAGGTGAACCAAAACATATGAAAGCTGCCAATTACGGAAAATCTGTGATATCTATCGATTCATGAAGGGTTAAGCTGAACGCAATACAATTCTTAAAATAGTTTTTTTTAATTTTATTCAAGAGATGTATTAATTGCATTTATGCGTTGTTTGGTTGTGTGTCTCGAGATGAAAATTTGCAAAACAACTTTGTGCAACGCTGATTTATTTGGATCTAAAACTTTAAGTACGTCTTCCACGTTTTTTTAAATAAATTCTTCCTCTCCATACCAGCGTTTTACAAGAGCAATATTCCTGGCAATAATAAAACTGGTTTCAGCCCCATTATTAACTTGATTGCCAAAGATCATCAAAATTGACTGTTGTTTATTTAAATTTTATTTTAAAGAAGCAAGTTTATCTGATCTTAATTTGAAATCTGGTAAATACTGATTAGAAAACTGAAGATGATTGGTTTCATAATGTCGATGTAAATTGATAACTTTATAATTTTTGACTGTAGAATTACAAATAACATATAATATTTTTCCGTTATTGTCGATAAAAAAATTCTTCGCACACTCAATATTTAAACTTCTATTTTCTTGCTCGTACTTTCGTTTTTCATTTTTGTTTTCAGTGGTCATATTTAAATAACTAGAAATAAGTAACGAAATGTAAGAAAATAAAAGTTTTGTGTTATTAAAACAATAACAACACGTGTTACATATTACGAAACAAATTACAGTTAACTAACTAAAAATTCCAGATTGAAAATTTTATTCGTAATACGAGTGATACAAATGCTTCCTCCAGAGCACAATGTCAACTGTCCTTTGCAATGAAAGTTTACAATTTAAAAATCTGTTTGGAGTCAGTCGATTAGGACGATTAGGTCACTGCTTATGTTCCTTCCCGCAATCTTCGATGAATCATATCATTCTTAACTTAGACTGAAATGAAATTTGCTACAGCGTTGCCCTTAGTTTTTCACATTTGTTGTCAGTAATTTAAAAGACATTTTGAAACACATACGGAAAAATACTATGTTTTTTAAATATAATAACACAAAAATGAAAAGGGAATTTAAATACATTTATCGAGAACCACAAATAATTCTTCTTAGAGCCGCGTTTGGCTCGCAAGCCGTTAATTGGCCACCCCTGCTCTAAAGTATGATAACTTTTCTCGAAAGAAATGTAAAACATACCAAGAGCAATTTTTTGATCGCCAAATAGTCACCAGATACTACAAACACTTTGCAATTTGGTAGATAAATTTATATAAAAATTCCAGGTTATGAAATGTATTTCATTTTCAAACTATACACAAAAATAAACGAGCTTTGATAGCTGTTGTTGCAAACTTTTTTTTTTTAATTTTATCCTACGTCGGGACAGCGACCTTATCGGTCATGAGTTCTCTGGCAGCCCAATAAAAATTAGCTTTATTGTGGAAGTTATCGGGTAAGCAGTTGAAAGGAGAAAGCGCAGGACAGCTTGTCAAATGAATAAAGTCCATAAAAGCTCCTGAAGGACACAGGGTACAGTAGGACGTCTTGACCACTTCTATACAGCTTAAGTGTCCTTAGGGAAAGTCATGTCCAATCAAAATTCTGAAACTGGTTGTGAAAATGGAGCGTGGAAGGCACATGGGGATTGGAGAGTTCAACAGGGAACCCCAAGCTTTGTCTTAAGTAATTTCGATATATGAATTATGAAGGTTTTGAGGAGTTTGTTTTTAATTAAGTTGCAGATTTGTTGGATAATGGAATAAAATCAGGCTGTTGCAGTTTACATACCTTGTTTGCAAGGTCATCTGCTTTTTCGTTCCCATAGATATTACAATGGCTAGGTATCCACTGAAGAACAATCTCCCACCTGGCGGAAATACCAGGATTTACTTCTTTCACGTGAAATGAACCGCTTATTGAGTATAAGTGATGGCCGCTTATTGAGTATGAAGTGATGGCCGCTTATTGAGTATGAAGTGAAAGCAGACTGGGAGTTAATAAAAAAGACAACTTTCTTTAGTATAGTGCTCAGTCCAAGAAGATTCCCAGTGGCACACTTTATGGCCTCAATTTCAGCATCAAAATTTGTGGCACCAGATCCCATAGATAAAGATTCTTCAAAAAATCCCCTGCAGTACACACCAGCTCCAGTTGAGTCTCCTGGTGCTGAGCCATCTGTGTAAATGTAGAGCCATTTATCACTTGGGTTTTTTGTAGCTAGTCTCTAGGGAATAGATTCTGAGAATCTCTGGGTTAGCATTGCACTTCTTTTCTAAAGTGCCGATTGTGAGGCAAAAGTTTGTGACTTTAGGTTCAGGGGGAGGCTCAAATTTGACTGGGCGGGAAGGTTTATAAGTCAGGGCATAATCCTTTTTGAGACTCACAGCCTTGGACAAAAAATTTGCATGAGTTTTTAGTCTTAATGTGGAGGGGATGTAATTCCTCCAATGGTCTAAGTCAAGTCCCCTGCATTTTTAATAAAGTTTTAAAAGTTCTCTTCTTAATTTCAATGGCTCAATGATTGGCCTGGATTTCCATTGCCGTGACTGGGGTGGAGCTAGCTCCACCGGTTATGAGCCTAAGAGCCTTATTTTGAGTTAAGTCCACTATTTTAGAGCAACTTTCTGACGCAGTGCCAATGAGCTCTCCCCCATTTTCCAATACAGGTCGAACATACGTTTTATAAGTAGTGGAAAGTGTATCAGAAGAGGAGCCCCAGATAATACCAGAAAGTCTCCTCAAAAGCCTTAGTCTGTCGGTGCCTTTTCTCGTCATCTCTTCTGCTTTTTTTCTCCATGAAAATTTATTGTCTAAAATAAATTCAAGGTAACGATAAGAATCCACTCTATGTAAGATTTTCTGATTAAAATTTACAGAAATCCGGTGTTCCTTAGTTGGCAAACTGTTTTGTCAACATTAACTGTCATTTGACTTTCGAAGCACCATTCCTCTAAGACCCTTAAAGCGTCATTAATTTTGATGTTTAAAGTATCAGTATCGGTACCAGTTGTGAACATTACTATGTCGTCAGCAAATGCCAAGCATTTGATTCCAGGTATATGAGCTAGGCTGTAGATAAGATCGTTGATCATGACATAAGCAGTGTACAGCTTGTAACTGCTCCTTGTGGTAAACCATCACGAAGCTGGACATATTTGGAAAAGGTTGTTCGATACTTCACCCTGGCTATTCTTTGAGAAAGTGTGGATTTTAATCAGTTTAGTAAATTGCCATTGATACCAACGAGAATCAACTTCTCAATAAGCTTTTTACGCCATACTCTATCGTAGGCATTATTGAAATCAACATAAACTGCCAAGGTAGATTGATTTCTATGAAAACCATCCTTGATGGATTGGGACAAGAAAACAGCTTGTTCAGTGGTACTTCTTTTCCTTCTAAAATCAGCCTGATAATCAGATAAAAGTTTTTTCTCTTCAAGATAAAATTTAAGTCTATTGACAACCATTCTCTCCATCAATTTTGATATTGCGTTGGTCAAAGAAATTGGCCTATAACTAGAGGGTCTCTCTATTGGTTTTTGTGGTTTTAAGAGAGGGACAATTGTAGCTTTTTTCCACTCGTCAGGAACATGAGTCTTCCAAATAATGTTATAGAAACAAATTAGTGTTTATTTTGCATTTTCACCTAAGTTTAAAAAGAATTCACTTGGAAGATCGTCAGGTCCAGGGCTTTTTCAACCACTGGTCTCGTGTATCGCTCTGCAAAGTTCAACAAGAGTAAAATCGTCGTTAAAAAGGTGTTCGTCACTACGGTTCAGACAACCAACTAACGGCAGTCTAAGCAGTGGAGCGCGCCTCTTGTGGGGCAGCCTGCACACTGGAGCATAATGCTTAGCAAAGGCCAGGGCCTTTTCTTTGTTATTATAGAAAATTTTTCCATTGCTCATTTTTGCTTAAATTATTTTCATTGTTTTATGATGACAAAAATTGCTTCCTATGTTTGAATTTCCGGGAATTCCGCTATCTCCTTGGTTGTGAGCTCCGGATCTGGGATTCGCATGTATGTAACCGAATCCACTAAGTTCCCCAGTGCTGCCAGAACCTTAAACGATTCACTATTGCATGCCAAATGAGACATGGTTTCGCGTTTATATGAGTTATTTCGCACACAGATCTCCACCTGAATTTTAATGCAATCTGGACTCTGTGCAGTATTGTTTGAGAATCAATAGTATCGTCTTTAGCCCAAAAACAATTTTAGTAGACATCTAAAAAAGAAAAAAAAAGAATTAGTACTCACGTGTAGGACCATCAGTATGATCACCAGAATCAGTATCAACAGGTGTTGTTTGCAAACGTAAAGCCTCAGCTGCCGATTTATCCAAATTAGCCTCACTCATTGGCACATCAGGAGGCCATAAGTATCGTTTATCCAAAGGAATGAAATAACGCCATTTACCTGCACGAATAAGTTTCTCACGAGTCGCAAACCAACCTTTTGCGTTGGTGTGGTAATCAGGTCTGTTGCGTTTCATGTTTTTAAATGTGGAATAACGGAAGTCTCGAAAGAAAAGCTTATCTAATATATTATTACGTCTTACGACTAAACCCTTCAATATCCGGTTCCTTATGATTGGCTGGGCTGACTGCGGATGCCCGCAGGAAATTTAATATTCATTGTGCTGCGCAGCTTAAGCACAAATAGCAGCATCTTTTCTAAAATCCAGATTTGATGTGAAGTTCTTAAAAGATTTTCTTTTGGCCTCTTTAATGGCTCTTTTAAGGACAGAATGTACATGAGGAAAAACAACATTATCTGTGGTGTTTCCTGAAAGCTCAGCTTTCAAGAGTGCTTCATCACGTTTTTCCTTTAAGACTGTAAGTTCATCTGTCCAGAATGGTCTACATCATTTTATCTTTCCTCTAGGAATGGATTCCTGAGCACATGCTCTAATAGCCTCCACAATGAAATCATTGCAAACGTCAGGGTTAGAAAAGTTAAATTTGCCAGTTGTTAGGATTTCATTGGTAAGGGAGGAAAACTTTTCCTAGTAAGGAAAGTAATGGAGGAAACTTCTTGTTGCAAACTGAAAAGATGTTTTTACTGTGGATTTTAAAACTTGAGAAAAAAGGTTATATTTAAGTGTCATTTTTCATTGCAAAATGCAAAGGCTGTTTTTACTACGATTTAAATAATCCCTTTTTGGAAATTTCTCGAGTTTATTTATCTGTATACATATGCATGAATGCTTACCAAAAATTTTATTTAAACCCAATAATCTTTCAAAAACAAGAATTGTAAAAACAAGAATCTATATGTATCTTTTTATTTTATTTTTAATATTAAAATGGTTAATTTATCATATTATAGTTTAAATTACTGCGAGAGACTCTCTCTGATGAATTTGAAATTTTATGAATAAAACTTCTATTAGCTTGAAATGTTTTATTATTAATAATGTTCAAATGAGCATGGCAATAGTTTTAAAAAATTTCTTTTTTTAATTCATTATAATGGATTATATTGTATTAAAAAGGATCAAAAAAGAATCAATTGCTTGTAAATGCATAAGGTATAAATGAAGAATTAATACAAGACTATCATCTGTGTGATTGTAATAAGACATTTCTCTAAAGAAGTCCTTCTCCATCTAATGTCAATTAAACTAAATATTAATCTTTAGATGTTAATGCAAATTTTAATATCTTTCTAAGAATAAAAAATTCTCCCCATGAATTTATTTTAATTAATAATATCGTAAATATATTTTAAAAATGCAAGATATACACAAGAATCTAACTGTCAGTATATTTTTCTTTTTAAAACTTAAGTATTTTACTTTTATGAAATAAGAAATAAAAAGCAAAAAATAGCAGGTTATTATTTCACATTTCTGAAGTGAAGCACTAACAGGATAAAGATTATTTCATTCCAGTAAATAGAATCAACGACATCAATTTATTGATTTCCAGTCTTATCAAACAATGCATCAGTTTCCATTTTATCAGATGAGAAACACATTTGGGGTGTGAAAATATAATTCATTTAACTAGAACAAAAGAATGCGTAATTGAATATTGGTTTATAGATTATTTAGTACACAGCTATGATACTGTGTTCCTTGTAAATTTTTTAGTTCCATTAAACATGACTTTTCAATAATTTTTAATAAATATTTTGTAAAGATTTGTTAATGAAAAGGCTGTCTGTATTATATTTTGGGGTGAAGGCTTTGAATAGAATGTTTCTAATTTAAAAATGAACAAAATTTACGATACCCAAGAAAAAAAAATTGGTATAACATTTTATGATCAGGAATATAATATACTGTTAGCTTTATCACATTTTAGATGGCTGAAATACATTTTTAAGAATTAAATATCACGATTGCAATTCTTAATTTGCGATTGAATTACTGTAAAAAATGAAAAACGTCAGTAGGGTTTAAAATATAAAACCTCCAACTTATAAATTCAAATTATCGATTCAAAAAATATTCAATATGTCAATGAAATTTCTCTGCTTATCCAAATTGAAGTACAATACACAAAATTATAATTTCAATCAATGGGTATTATTGATACCGTGTTTCATGCTACAAAAGGAGTTAAAACCAAACAAGTGTTAAATGTACTTATTGTAATAATAAAATACCACATCAAATACAAAATCTATCAGTAAAGTATACATATAATAACAATTTTATATATTCATTCAATAACGAAAAAAAATAGTTTTGCATCGGAAAATATTTAATGATAATAGTTGAGCAGTTAATCATACACTATCATTTGATGACGTAATCTGATTAATTGATCAGTCGTTATTAAAAACACAATTAAAGATAAAGATTATATAAAATATAAAACAATAGCTGGGAAATAATTTGGGTTTACGGTTTCCATCAAAGATTTTCCAAATGAAATGAAAGCAAAGTTCTTGAAATTCGTTGCTTAAAATTATCTCACATAATTACAAAACTGGTGATCACATTGAGCAAGATATTTGCGGTGGCATCATTTCTGTATATGAAAATGATTTTTATGTAGATTTATGTAGATTATTGGCAGTAAATTTTTGAGTAAAATTGGACAGTTTATAAAATACTATGCAAATCAGAATTTCAGTATATATAATCCCTAACACGTAATAGGGAATGGGATAAAAGTCAATCAAGCCATCACGATGTTTCATAAATTCTTAAGAACGAGGTGTTTAATAGTGCTTGAAAATATTTATTTTCTCGAATTAAAATAAGGCCTTTCTACAAAATAATCGGAATTTATCACATTCCCCATTACATTTTAGGGATTATATATATTTACCGATAAAAATGATAAATATTCAATATTTCATCACATTTACCAAGTTTAACATGATTGATTAT
>JAJQOW010000311.1:0-110000 GCA_037975125.1 Latrodectus hesperus
ACATGCCATAGGAACTCATTTACAAGGCAGGCGACCATTCATACAAAGAAAGGAGAAAGACAGGATAGACAGAGAGAGGAAATACATCCATGCCCGAACTGAGATTCGAAACCAGGACCTAGTCAGGCACTCTGATCACTACACAGGGTAGGCGGCATACATAACTGCTAAAACTAGTTAAACAATATCTGTATAGTATAAGACTTTCTTCTTTTTACATTCCGAAAGTTTATTTTTTAGAGTATAACAATATTTACTTTATTTTTCTCAATTTTTCTAATGGTTTTCCTTCACTGTAGTGAATGTGCTTCTTACATTTTTTTCATGAAACCTCTGACTGGAAATGCATCGGAACTCGGGTTGAAAACCTCAACATGTAATAACGAGGCGCTTAGCTTAGTTCGCGGTAAATACGAGGCGCTTAGGGCACATGGAAGTATTCCGAACCAGTTGTCCTCAGGTACTGTCCAGGGTTTGTTTGCATCGCTACCTATGTAACAGCAAAAATAATAAATATCGTCAATATATAGTAAATATCCTTTTTTGCAATTCAATTTTTCTTCCTACCGTGATACATATATTTCCATCTAGAGATTCTCGGATTATGAACGCTGATATGTAGGGTCACGGAATCTTTCATAAAACGTTCGTCATCGCGACGAAATTTAGAACATTTTATTCCATTTCAGCATTTTACTAGAAATATTTGCGAGTTAACTTCGTAAGATTTTTTTAGTGTGTTTAACAATTTGCTTGACATTTTGGATACTTAAATTCCAAGTTGTATTGCTCATTTTCATTACTTTAAAAATTTTAATTGAATTTAAAGTTACTGTTTAAAATTGTGTCGACATTCTTTTTTTAGTTTATGTATATAGCATTATTATAATTTATATTATTACTATGAAATACTATGTAATTTGTGTATACATTTTTAAAATTATTTTGTTTCTGTATTTAATTTCTTAAAGATATTCTATTTAACAGTTTAATTTGTACTTAATAATTTATATTTATTCATTTCCGAATGTTGCTTTATTGTTTATTATTATTCATGATCGGATTCTTATGGAATTTTCGTTAGAAATCGTATTCTGATTTTCTTAAAACTGATAGTTACTTTTTCTAAATTCCCATATTTTCCTCATTCGTTTCCGAAGTAATTTCGGAAACGAATACGAATAAGGAAAATATTTGTATTATCGAATGTTTCACTTTCTGTTCTAATGTTTCATCATATTTTAAATCTTATTTTTTTATTTCAATAATATATATTCACGCTCTTTATTAATCAGGTTTAAATTTAATATTTAGATACGTAAAAATTTTCAAAAACGATTTTATTACGTGACAATTGCAAAATATTTGCGCGGCATTACGTCACAATGACGTCATCGTGGCAACATTTCGTCGTCGCCAAAAAAACTCAGAATTTATAACCATGGATTATACGGCACCTGTGCCAGAAAAATTAACGTGATAGTTGCGCTATTCTAAGTTTAACTATATTGTTTTTTTTTTTGTTATACGTTTTTGGATGCCCATTTCTATCGACTGAAAAGTCGCTGGACACAGACAATCATTTCGTAGTTTTAAAACACGGAGAGTGACGACTTTAACACTTGAGATGGCATCTTCTCTGCTACGCCTCACCATAACAATAGAAGGATAGCGACATAGTTTACATGTCCAAATCCCTGTTTGTGTACATCAACGGATTTTGGGTGTAGTATAAAACTCACAGCTTCTCAGACACGAGAATGATAGCTTCCGTAACCAAGCAACTAAATAAGCAATAGATTATTGATTTGAAAGAAATTAAGATGGCATTATGGTTTTCATGGTCTCTCCTATATAAATCAATTGAAGCATTATCAAAGCGTTCTCAATTTTACTGCAATTAGATGCTAAGTGCATTATGAAAAAATATTATTTGTTCTTTTATTTTAATGAAGTGTGCAAAAGTATAATATTGAAAACATCGAAATTTAAAATTTTGTAACTGAGCGAAAATATTTTTCTTTTCAAGTTTAATAGTTTACAATTTAGCTAAAAATAGAATGCTGAGATAAATAGGAATTTCTGCTCTAATCATGTTGTTGTTGTTACTAATGACACTTGTACAAGCCAAGCTCGACATGCCTTGGCTATGCAAATTTAAGTCAATTGGGAGCGTCTTTTGTTTTAATCAGAGCATCATGAAGGTGAAAGTACGACTTTGCTCTACACACATGCCATAGGGACCCGTTTATAGGGTAGGAAACCGTTCACACCTCAGGCAACCATACATACAAGGAAAGGACAAAGACAGGATAGATAAAGAGACAAAGTACATCCATGCCCGAACCGGGATTCGAACCCAGGAGCTCCTTATCCGCAGTCAGTTTTGACCACTAGACAAGTTAGCCGGCGCTTTAATCATATTATACAGTATTAAAAAAACGTTAAATCTCTGACATAGGAGAAAAACATAAACAAAACATTAAATAATCATGAGTTGTTACATTAAAGTGAATTAATAAATAGTAATCTTCATTACTAAAGATTTGTCTTAGGATGGAAGATTTAGTGATTAATTTAGAAATTATTTTCTAAATCATTTACATATTTACTTTTAATATTAAAGAGAATTAAGAAAATTGCTGAGGAAAACTAGTAAAATTTTTTAAATAGTATATTCGTGACTACATATATATGTATTAAAGCAAAACATTATTTTGGATAAAAATAAATTTAATTCAAATTAATTTCTCCTGAAAATAATTCAATGTCAAATTCTTTATCAAAATAGTTTATTTAAGCGATAAATAACATTTTTAATTCTATTAAGTGTTTGTTATTATGTAAAACATTATAGTTAGAAATCGTTAAAATAATTTAAAGCTATATTATTTTAGTAAAATTTCGTAGAGTGGCATTATATATATATATATTTTTGTGCGTTTGTGTGTGGAAGCTATAAATAAACATATTTATCATGTAATATTATTTTATTGTTTCTTTATATGTTTGCTTATTTATTTTCTGTTGGTTATTTCATCAATAGGAGCCATATTATGCACAGCCTTGGGTGCTATATTTTTATCTATGGTTATTTGATGTAATAAAATTTTGAAGGCTTAAATTCTTCGCGAATTTAATGCTCTTTGAACATTGAAATCTTATTTGAACGACGACCAACAGCCTCTGGTACAGATATTAATCCATTCTTATATTATCTTCAACAAAACAGAGCAACTAATTTGCTTACCAATCAACCACATAATCTTTTGCCTATTTTTAAATATATAAATAGAAATTCCCGTAGTCTCTTTCAAGACAGTGTTTTACTGAGTGAAAGGTTCCGGATACGATTCCAGCTACAATAGAACTACGGGACTTGGGCACTGGATACCGAACTGCCTTACATTATCAAAATGTTGTGAGGCATTTTAACGTCCGTGACATAACGGTTTTCCGGGAGTGTTTCTCATTGATCGTGCTCAGTGTTCACTTGTCCTAATGCGGAAGAAAATTCGCAAGCACTCGATCAATGTGTATGTAGATGAAAGAAACGCGACATCCATTTCTCACTGTGCAACAGTGGTTGGTATCGAATCCAGTACCTTTCGCTCTAAGGATCGGTTTTTTTACCAGGCCGAGAGATAAATACTGTACTTCTGACTTCTACACGTGGCTTGGAGTTACCTTAGTTTGCTTTCTTGCGACTCATCAATATTGACCACAATCTAAGAAAACTCCTGCCGGAGGACAGTACTTACGACGTAAGTATTAAAATGCTTAATTACTGAGCTTAAAATATTAAAGTTCTTAATTTCAATCATAGATTATCAATTATAGGAAATTAAATTTTTTACTTCGTGGTGTGAAAAATTACAGAAATAGATGTATATCTTGTGACGTATTAATAAGACCCACTATGTTTGTAGGTCATTTGTATGACCCAAGGATATTGCGAAGCATATATTCTTTCTGTCATTAGACAGTCCATTACGCCAAAAGAAATGAAATATCGATGAAAGAAGAATACAAAGCAATGAATACGCCTGAAGAAATGAAACACGATATAAAGATATATTAATACAAATTTAGTACAATAAGCATCATTAAAAATTATTCAGCATCATTTAAAACTGCACCAAATTGCTTCTAAAAGTTGAATATTTTACCACTTATATCCTTGAAATTAAAAAGTAGGGGTTGATATTGTAAAATTAGGTGTGTGTATTAGAAATAAATATCTGAACAAAATATGCGTAGAATCTAGTTTTATATTTATCGTTGTACAGAGATGAACTTAAATGTTGCCTTATAAATAGGTGTAAATTTATTTATATTTGGTTCTTCTCTTTTTTGTTTTAAAATACCAATGCAAATATACGTTTATATCTTTTTATAAATATATTTATGTGCATGTAGATTTAATGACACATGTCTTTACAAAGATGGTTGTATATGTATATGAGTAATCCATTATTAAAAATAATTATTAAAGATAATTCTTAATAAATTTGGAAGTGGGGAAAGTGGGTATTTATTAGCAACAACGCCTGTTAAATTATTGATAGTATTATTCAAACAAAAACATTAATTTAATTGTTTTTTTTTTCTTTTTTCCAACGGCGGGCACTTGAGGGTTGAACCCTATGCCACAACAAGGCCAGAAACTGGTACTCATTTGTCGTTACCCAGCGGACATGTCCATTGTGAACTTTCTAGAAACGTAGTAAAATAAACAGTGTTTGCAGGCAGTAAAAGCGGAAGCGGAGATGAGCGTTGCCATTCATGAACAACTCATTCTGCGAACAGTCCGTGAATAATAGGAGTTTCATCGGCTATGAGATGGAAAAAAGAAAAAGTAGTATTTCCCATGAAAAATATCGAATCCTTGAAATCGTAATTCCTTCTTTGGAATTCTCAAAATTCTCGTCGGGACGACACTCCAGAGTATACATTCAATATTATGCGTTTCATTTCGAGGAAGTGATATTTCTTGTTTTCTTGCTCCTCCTTTCCATCCACAGCAGTAAATTTAAAAATAAAATAAAAAAAACATGAGTAGGCAATTCCCTCGCTTTTTTTTGTGAATTATGAGGAACATAAAAAGAAGGGAGAGCGCACACACCAGTGAATAATTCACAATATCTCCCACGTATGGATACTCTAATAACGAAAGGAATAATCATAAAGAAAATGTAAAATATGAAAGATTATTCTCACCTGATTTACGCGGGAAGTATTTTACAGTACTCGCGATTATCTATTCTACTAATGTCCTTTTCTTGATGAATGAATGTTTTATGTGTCTGTATTATTAGGATTGCATTTTCAATGCATAAGTAAAAGTAGCAAATAAGATTATAAGTATTCATTTTGAAAATAGTATAGAATAGATAATAATTTTAAACTCTTATTAAGTAATATTTAATACTATATTCCCATATGCTTTAAATAGAAAAGTAATTTCCTGACAGTTGAATCTATAAAGAAAATGGCACAAGTGCCGTATAATCCATGATTCCAAATTCTGAATTTTTTTGGCGATGGAGAAATGTTGCCAATATGACGTATCGTGACGTGCGCGATGACGTAAGTACTAGGATTACCAAAATATAATTTTCTGCATATTTCTTAAAGGCCTCCATATGTATGACGTAACAAAAACAAGGTTGTCAGATACATAAGAAAATCCGCCAAAAAATCGCCAATCTCAGAATTTAGCGCATGGATTATACGGCACCTGTGCCGTGAAAACATTTAATAGGTAGTATATTGTAAGTGAAAAAATAATCACCTTTATTAAAATATCGATATTTATTTGTAATAAAAGACAAAATTATACATTTAAAATTCTTTTAGTTAACTACTCGTCGGCAATATAATGAAATGAATAGCAATCGGTAAATATGTCCATTGCTGATGAATACTATAAGATTGAATAAATTTTTCAATGAACTTATAAAAAATTTTCTATATTCGCAGTGTTAAAAAATTTATGAATTCACTTTTAATATGAAACTTTTAATATATTAGGCATTTTTCCTCATAATAATTTTTTTTTAATTAAAAGAAGCTTCTTTTTGTTTAAATATTTCTTCTGAAAGTAAAAATATCTTCAAAGCAAGCATTTTTATTTAAAATAAAGATTCATTTTAAATAAGGACTTATTAAATAATTCTTATTTAAAAATAATCAAACCTTAAATAATAAGGTTTCAAATGAATTAATAAAATACTCCAAGTTTTTTTCCGTTTAATAAGCATTTTTTTAGAAATGAGATTAAAGTAATGATTTTTAGTAATGATAATAAAGATATTTATGATTTTGCTGCCAACTGTATTTGATGCCGAAATATCATAGAATTAAATCCACATTTTCTTTTTGCCTAGTAATGATTTAAGCAAAATTTAAACTTTCTTTTGCCTAGATAATAGTTATTCAAACGTTACCTTAGTAATTAGAAAATGTATTTTAAGTTTTAATAAAGTGTTTACAAAATGTTTTAGCAATAACTATTAAATTCCGATTAACTACAGTATTAATGTAACCAACTATAGTAATTTAATAAGATAATTTTAAAACAAATTATCATACTTTGGTTTGTATTAATACTGCAGTTATTTCGCAAAGTATGATAATTTGGTATTCACGTAGTAAATTCGTAATTTTTATTAAAATCTATTTAATAATTTTTCAAATTTTAATACTGAGCACTACTTTCTATTCCTTGAATTACATTCTGAAGCAATACAGAGCTCATTTAGTAACTTGTTGCCGCTGTTGTGACGTGTAACATTACTTCAGAAAATATTTCCTTGTATTGTCATGAAACAGATTAAAAAAGGCAGACTCTTTCAGTAAATCTTTCTACAGATATCAGTTCAATTAGCCTTAGTACGCAACAAATAACTGCTCAACGACAAACCTACAGTTTACTTTCAATAAATAATAATCAGCATATTCAAAGTCATGAAATGCGAATTAATTGTACTATCTAATTAGTAATATGATTAAAAAATATAATAAATAAATCTGATTTAATTCTTTTAAACAATATTTATAGTTTACATTAAATTAAAGAAACAAAATACATGCTCTTTTCCTGATAACTTGTGAATAGGCAACAAAAATCAGCAGAATTAATGTACAATTATTCCTAGAAGTAACATATTTTAGTGTCGCTTGAAAAATATAATTAAATTTTAATTAATGTTAGCTTATGAAAGATTTCTTCTTGGACTTTGAAAGAATTTTATTTGAAAAGATTCAATAAAAAATTCCATTGACATCTGTCTGAAAAATAAATGTTTTCTTTCATATAAAACTCAATTATGAGACTTACAATTTTCATACTATAATTATTTTAACTGTGTTCTAAAAATTGCGAATTTTCACTATTCTTTATTTTATACTATTAAAATATATTTTATATCTTATATTTTTGGAGGAATTACATTTATTAACTTTACACATTTCGGATCTTTCGCCAGGTTTAATTTATTCCTCTGTTTTTCTAAGACAAAGACATTCTTATGAAAACATAACTATTTTAGAATGTTTGTATTAAATTAAAAATCATTCTTTTACTTCCGGAAAGACACTTAACAAAGAAGCTTCGAAGGCTCCTTGATAAGTAAACATGGTCGTTTCCTTTTATTATAAATTTTTTCTTTCATTTCTGTACCGAGTAAAAAAAGAGAGGACGAATGATGAATTATTCATCATGTTTAATTTCACTTCAACTCTAATTAGATAATGAAATATGCATGATTTCGGTTACAGTGAAACTTGAGTAAACAGAGAATTTGTAACTTTCATAAAATAAAAAATATTTCTCCCTCCCTTTTGTTAGCATTAGCGTTTTTAGAAATAAAATCTTTTCAGAAAAGATTCCATTGTAATTTCCTGGCGAGGAAAAAATATACAGAACAAGATAAAAATAAATTTATATGAAACATGTTCGCATTGCATATATTTAGATGTATTAAACTGCACTGTGGTGGAGTTATTTGGATGCATGCCAAAATCTTTTATTTATTTAACAAAGAAAATTACCGGAATTACCAATTTGGAAGTTTTATGCTGAAAAGCAATTGTATGTCTATTGTTTATGAAGGTTTTCGTCAATAAAGCTATAATTTAAGTAGAATACTTGGATGCTATTATGATAAATCCTCATTATATTTATATTATTTTTTCTGAGAAAATATCGTTGAACTTATTAAAAATTGTATTTCATAATATTCGATTTATTCATATTTTTAGTTTTTACTTTTATTATGTGATACAAATAAATTGCTTTTAAAATATTCATTTCTTTTCTTGTTTCTCAAGGAAATAGGGAATTTTAAATAATGCATTAAAAATCTATCCCTAATTTTTTTTCATACAAATCATGAGCTTTATTTTTTTTACATAAGTAAATTTATTATTGTGAATAGCTTTTCGAAAAGCAAATTATTCAAATTTTATAATTTTCAATTATTAAGGAATGTTTTAATTTAAAGCGCTTAGTTACATTGGATTTTATCCTAAAGTGAGTTTAATAAATATTAGATAATAAAGTAAATTTTATAAGATTTCTATTGGTTTAATTTTTAAATATTCAAAAGTAAGATAAATAAGTTGATGCATATTTCAAACTTAAACCTAAATTTAAAAGAATATTTTAAATATATTTCTATGTTTGTGTAACTAAATGTAATATTTTATTTACATATACAAAAGCAAAATTAAAATAATGACCAGGGTAAATGCTTAAATATCGAGAAATGTGGAAAAAAAATTTTAAATTTAGCTGATAATTTAATCAAGATAAACTTTTATGTGTTTAGAATTGCCGAAGATTTAAATAAGATTTGTTTTTCCTGAACTATTAAATTATATACAAACTCTCACACACTCATACATATGAATGTGTTCATGTCTTTTTTTAATCACATTACATTTAAAATCAAATATTCTTTTTACAATTTATTATCTGTTAAATTTTTAAGTAAATATTTAAAGTATTTTTTATAAGGAAGGAAAATTTATATTGTTTGAAATAATATTATTGTATTTTCTAATGCGTGCCTTATTTGCAGAAAATTGTGTCATCTTTATTAGTTAATTTATACTAAATGCATACAAAATCACCCTATATATATATATATATATATATATATATATATATATATATATATATATATATATATATATATATATATATATATATATATATATATATACACATATATGCAAACAATGCAAGACACTCTGATCATCATATACATTTCCTTAAATTTTTATTTGGTAAGGAATACTTCTGAATATTTTTTTTTTTTGCAACTCACCTTTCAAAACATTAAGTATTTCGATGTAATTTTATAACTGTTTAATTTTAAAGCAGGAATCAAATTCTGCCTAAGGAAATATAATATCATTTGAGCCAAAGCGATATACTTCTGAAGCAAAATTTAATATGAGTTAAACCAGAAATTTAATACCTGCAATGGCTAAATTTTTAGTAGTCTAAAGCAATATATATTTTAGATATATATTCATAAACTATTTTATGTTTCAGAAATTACTTTTGGTATAGGTTATGTATTTAAAAAATTCATTTTTTAAATTACTTTATATTTATAGTTTTTTAATGTTTTTAAAAATTAGAGTATGCTAATTTTTTTCTATTTTCTAATGCATAACTTCTTTTATATTAAACTCGCCTCATAGTTGTAATTTAAATGTAAAACTATTTATTGTTTTATTTTAATTTTCCCGGAAATTCATTTTTAAAAATTAATGTTTTTGTTGAAATAAATGTGAATATTAAAGATAGATTTACCTAGAAATGTATTCCATTAATGTTAATCGCATTCAATTCCATTACGAAATGCATGCTAATCAGGGTGTTGAACAGCTTAACATTTTACTTCCCCTTTTATGGTTTGTGGATTCAAATCTCATATAATGGTTAATAATTTAATGATTTCGAAATAACAAAAAATTGTAAGTTCTGATGGATACAAGCTTTCTGTTGAAAATTTGATTGTAGAAAAATAATTTAACAGTATCTTGTTTTTGATCTGTATTTTGGGTTGGTTCGAAAGGACAAAATATATAATAATGTCCTTGTATTGAAATTTTAGAGTAATAAATAAGAAAAATATATAATAATACTTAAATAAATCATTTTGAAAATTTGTTTTTTTCATACAACATACTTCTTTTATTGCAAATATATTTGTTTTTGGGATTGATTAGTTTGCAAGTTTTTATATTAGTATCTTCGTATATCAAATATAATTCATTTAATCCACAAAACAATAACTCTAATTTTATAAAAATAAAATCTAGGAAAGGTTTTTAAAAATAAATTAAATATAGCAGGCGATACGTAATGCTCTTTGGCAGAATATAATTAATAGAAATTGTAAATAAGTCTCCATAATCAAAGTTTTCATCATAGCTGTTTGTGGTAAGGAACACTTACAATGAAGCACTTGTTGAAGAGTATAGCATACTATACTTCCTCATTAATAACACTCTAACTGGTAAATGGGAAAAGCTCGGTTCGGAGCATAATACTTTATGCATGCCTGAAGAGCCCGTGAAATATTCATGCTTTCAGCTCATCGGAAATGAATGGTTAATAAAGCTACGCAAAATGTGATTACGTGCGACACAGAAGAACGCAGATTTCAGAACAAGGTGTGCTCAGGAGATGATATCGACCCAATGGATCAGATTAAGTCATCCGGAATTTTCATCTTCTTATTTCCCATTGGTTTATCTGATAGTTAGAAAATATCCCTTCAGATGAATTGCCTCCAGGCACGAAGCCTTTATAATGCAGAAGCCCTGCAACGGAATAGGGCGATACTTCGCTATGACTGCACAGGTGTACAAAATTAGGTTGTCAATGCTCAAAACAAATACGAGGTAAGGAAATGAGTTTTTGTTAAAACCATTTCTCTCTACTTCCATAAATTATATACTGCTTATTAAAAAATAAATTATGCTTCTATTATGACAGTTATATCTATTTTCTTATGTATATATATATATATATATATATATATATATATATATATATATATATATATATATATATATATATATATATATATATATATATATATATATATATATATATATATATATATATATATATATATATATATATATATATATATATATATATAAATTTCGTGTCACGATGTATGTTCCCGATAAACTCTGAAACTACTGAACGGATTTTGATAAAATTTTGTAACCATTTATAATATGGTCCAACTTAAAAGAAAGAATAGTTTTTATCTCTTAATTATTGATCTCAATATTTATTATACGACATTAGTGTTTATTTATTGGTTAATTCTGTAAGTTCCTAATGGATGGCGGTTTAGCATCTAAGTTGCACAGGTATTCGGCAGATGGCGGAGTGTTTATTTTTCTAGATTATACCATCTTCCAGAAAATTAACGTGCGCGCGCAAACGCGTATAACATTTTTTCATGAATTATTTTCATAATATATAAATTTTCTTTTATATATATAAATAAACTTTGTATTGTGTATAAATAATAATATATAAATAAACTTTGTATTGTGTTATTATTGTGCAATGTTCAGTTTGAATACTTTTAATATTATAAATACTAAAATAAAATTTTATTTATTGCTGTTTTTCTCTACTAATATTCATACCACCTCCAAAACATGTAAGTATTTCTTGGTAGCCTTTTATTTATTTTTTTTATTTTATAATTTGATAATTATTAATTTATTCAGCCGTACATTTTGATCTACTTTATTTATTCAAATGATACATTCTTTTATTTTTTTATTTCAGTACAATGCCGTGGAAAAAATCTAACCTTCACAATCAGTCACTGATTACAAACTATAATTTAATATAAGATGAATAAAATGTAAATTCAGAAAGTATATGTTGATTTGTGCTTAATTTCAAAATTTCGATACTTTACCTATTACTTTTAAACTTTGGCGAAGCGTTTTATTTTTAATATCATATGAATGAACCTATTTTAATTTTTTTAGAAAATTTTAATTTGATTGTACCAAAGAATTAGTAAAAAATTGATTCAATATATTATAATTACTCAGCCACTGCAACGCGTGGCTGGGTCAGTTATATATATATATATATATATATATATATATATATATATATATATATATATATATATATATATATATATATATATATATATATCTGTGTGTGTATGTATAATAAGTGTCCAGAATGACAGAAGACGTGTTCACACATCAGATGGTTGACAAACACAGACACTAAAAAACAGAGCTCTATTTTGTCAAAGTGAAAGAGGCTCGACAAGACAGCACAGTAGAAATATTAAGCTCGGTCATTCGTATTGCAACTGAGAGTCACTTATCCGTCGATTGGTATCTTTCAGGTTTATCACAGCTGCTGGAGATTTCTGGTGCACACACAATTTAATGACGCCCTACTACCAAAAATTTGTAGGGCTCATATTTGGCGATCATCAAGGCTATGCAAATTTCAACCTCGTTTTATTACAAGGTCTTCGGTAAAAAGGCACATCATCTTGAAAAAAATGACAGCAAATAAAACTAATGCATACAGAAATGAATATTCATAGAATAAAGAGGTAATTACATCCAGCAATTGCATGTGACACATTAGTGATACCTTCGTATTTTTGCGATCATTTGATATCGCGTATGAGATCAAAAATTTGTTCTATTCATCCACAAACCATTCAGTAGCAAGTGCTAATCACATTTCATTTGTGCAAGGCCGTATCTTCTAAAGGCTTGTCTTTTAACGTTTTCTACCAATAACTGGTAAAATGCTGTAATCTGTATTAATGCAGATTCAAGATTCCTCGCAGAAAACATTACAATGACGCTGACGATGAAGTTCTGTTACTTTCCCATCCTCACAATCTCAACATTTCTCTGTTGTGAAGCAGTAATACCAAAGATTTCAAACATAAAGTAGGACTTGTGTGACATTCATTAAGAAGAACACCAATTTTTTTACTTTGTTTTTGTTACTTTATTGGAATCAATTCAAATGCGTCATGTTTGAGTGGAAACTGATAAGTAAAAATTATGCTTCTATTATGTAATTTTAATAAAAATCCATTCTTATTATAATATTGCATGTCTTATTGTATTGTTTGCTTACAACGTGATAGTTTTTTTTTTTGCTATTTCAGCCACCATTAAAAATTAAAAACTAATCAAATCTATTTAAAAGGAACCTTAAATGTTATTTTTTGTTCAGAATTTTAACATTATAATTTTATATAAAAGTGGACATAATTGATTTTCGAACTGATCTGTGATACATGAACAAATGATAGAAGAACTACTTATATTTGTATAAGAAATTATACTAATGTTTTAAGAATAAAAAATAGCTTTAGCTTAAAAAATGAACTTTGTTGTAATTGAATATAAAAAGGTTAGTATAACTAAGCTTTTTAGTTACAGTAATCACTTTAACTGATCATTAGAATTTCTAATATATAAATAGTGTTAAAAATTGATTATATTTATAATCTATTCTCATTAAAAGCTGCGTGGCTTACTGTATTTTTTTTCCTTGTAACTTACCCTATATTTTTCAGATTTATATTGTCTGAAATAATTATTTTCTTATAGAAGTTAAAATCTATTTGCAAGAGAATTAAATAAAAAAAAGCCAGAGTTTTATGTTATTGAAAAATTGTAAACTTCAAACTGATATAAAATGTGAACATCGTTTATATGAGAACCGATAAGATGATGAAAGAGCTGATCTCATAAAACTAGAACTAGAAAGAATGGGTAAGAGTTTATGACATAAAAACAGATGTCTAAAGATTGATACAATGCATAGAATTAACATGTGAACTGTTAAGAGCTGGTACAAGAGAATTGATTTGATATGTCTTGACAAACCATCAAGAATTGAAAACTTTTTCACACCAAGACACTTTCACTGGAAAAAAAGGATCTAAAGAAGCCGTCGCAAATTGTGTATTCTGTTGTAGGTGCGGCTGAGGCTCCCCAACAGCTCTTCAGTGCAGTGCGTATCGATTCTCGGTCCTTCTTCTTTATGTATGCCGACGCTTTCTTCCAGATCTTCCCTTGATTGCTGCTTTCTTCCTTTCTTTCATTAGAGCTCGCAATCCAGAACCTTTTCATTTACAGAGCCTTTTATTTATCGCGTGACACAACTTCATTATCGGAAAGCACAACCTCGTCCTCCCCTTCGATAGAACGCGGGAAGGGATATTTCTCTTCCCATTTCTTTCCAGGAACAGAAATGACAACGGGAAACGGCTGCTCTCTCCCTCACATACTGTATTTTTTTCTCCTTCCTTTAGAAAAATAGCTTCGATTTTTTCGCATCCAGTTTATGCAATTTTTTTCTTTGCATTATTTTTAGGAAATCTTTTAGTAAAATAAGGTGAACCCTATATGATTAAATGACAAATGCATAAGAAATCAGATTTTTTTTCTCAATGGAAATTGAAAAATTACCGGAGTAAAAATTTTTGAATGTCTATAATGGTATTTCTTGACTGAATTATACTTTACGGAATTTTTTTATGATGCGATAAAAATACTGATGCAAGCACAATCTATACAATATATAATGTTTAGATAATGAATAAAAAATTCGTACCCATGCGAGCATTTTATTTTGAATAATTTTAACTAGATCTAATATATATTTTATCTCTAATAATAATCTAGATCTATAATATTTGTTGTTGTCCTCAGAGCTGACCTCTAGAGTTAGGATAACTATCAATGCTACTTTTAGGGATACCATTCCTACCCACGAATGATACACATAGAGGTCCAGCCAAAAGGCTCTGACAAGACTGCGAAGTGGCCAGCTGCTTGCTCAGAGAAAGGTCTCTGGTACCTACGTCTACCCTCTCTGTCCCAAATGTCGAGTGGTTCAGGCCTCCCCATCTCATATTTTTCAGTGCATTGGGTGTGAAAGAGGAGACATGGAGTTGAGACCGGAGGTGGTGCTTGAGAGACTGACTATTTTTGGATTCATGGGGCTGGTGTGATGGTACTGTCACGCCAGTCGGGGATAAGCAACAACAACAGATCTAATGTTTTTATTTTGAAATTATAGTATAACTAAAATGTTGCGAATTAATTGTAATTGAAATTTAATTTACATGTAATTACATTAGTTTATTACGGATTTTTGAATTCATTATTCTTAAATACGCAATCTGTTGTGCTGAAAATTAAATGCTAAATTAATAAATGCAAAGGCTAATAACAACAAATTATCTAAAATTAAATAATTTGTAAGAAATAATTTAATTCCTTAAATTTTCATCCAATTCATAAATCTAATAGTCTTGAAAATTTTGTATTTATAAGCACTTTAAGAAATTTGACAGTAATATAAATTATTATAAAATTAAAAATGTCATAAAAGATATATTACATAGTTTGCAGTAGATGAAAGGAAGCTGTTGCATAGCTTTCTCTTAAGAATAAAATTAATTCAAAAAGCCTTAGATTTACGCATATGATTTTTAGTCTCTAAAAATATAAAACTTCATGATTTTCATATTTTTTATTAAAAAAAATAATAATTTTGTTTCATCGGTCAATAAAAAGCACTGAATACTATAGAAATATAACCAGTACAAATTTTGATTACTATTAATCATATTAAACTTCCCACTCGTAAAATTTTTCCTACATAGTTTACATTATATTAATTAAACAGAAATTACCCCAGAAACACGCAAATTTTCGTTTCAAATGCTCTTACGATATTTCGCAATATTATTTTAATTGTAATGACTGAATATTGACTGAATATATATAAATATATATATATATATATATATATATATATATATATATATATATATATATATATATATATATATATATATATATATATATATTATGTTATATTATATATATATATATATATATATATATATATATATATATTATGTTATATTATATGACATGATTTAGACTATTAACCTCAATAAAAGCTACACTTTGCAAATATTATGTACACAAATTCAAAAGTCTAAATTTTGAGAAGTTTTAAGACTTTTGACTTGCATAATACTTTTTAAACTTCATTAAATGCAAAAATTCATAGATCCAAAATTTTTTATCATGACAATTATTTATGGTTTAGTGAAGTTTTCAAAAAAATATTTTTTAAGTTCCAAAATGAGAAGATATTTCTTTAATGGAGCAATAATGATTTTTTATGCAGTAATGTTTTCCTGCCTAAATATATCTAAATTACTCTACTTTGAGTTTGCATGGTATGCATGCAAATGAGTTGCCACTGGCATAACTTCAAGTGTTTATTCCGTATTCAAACTATGTGCTATCCTACTGTGCTTTTGAATCTTTCTTAACTTTAAAGAAACAAATAGAAAAAAGGAAATTCTTCAATGGAGTTAAAAAGATATTATGGAAGTTAAGAAACCGAGAACAGAGAGAAAAAAGAACATTTACTACCCAATTACGTTGGTGAATTTGTATTTCGTCAAACGTCCAAAAATAGGTGGGCAGGGAGCAAGCAAATGCACAACTCAACTCAAAGTCATGCCAATTAAGAAAAGATACCTTTGCCTTAGGGCTATTACTTATTCTTTCAAAGAGTTAGAATAAGCAGTGAAAAAAACGAAGTTTTTTCAGTTTTACTGTTTTTATCTTTGGTGTATCGTTTTTCTTTGCCCATGGCTGTACAACCTGAGTAAATAAAAGGAACGTAGGTGAAGTTTTTCCAGTAATCTAACTATGGTATATAACGAGATGGTTGAGAAAGTTTCTCTGTTAAACCCGAGAGCCATTTTTTAATGATTCTCATATTTTTTTCCATAAAATCTAAGACTCAAAATGATTGATGAAAACGTAAAATTTTGTGACTGCAAAATCAAAGTTAAAAAAAAAAAGTTCTTTGAAAAATACCTGGAAGGCACAAAAACTAGGACATATTCCAGGTTTTTATGCTTTTAACACGATTTGATTAAAAATTATACGTTTATATACATAGACATATATGTATCTCCTATAAAAGCTGAAGGAAACTTATAAAAATGATTCAGATATTTCGTAATTTATGAATTCGAGTGATATATATCAATAAATTTTATATCTTAACTATTACTTACATTATATATATAACTGGAAATTATATAATTATGTGATAGGAATATAAAGGTATAACATATACCTTTATATTCATTGAAAATGCAACGACAAGAAAAAGTGGTTAGAAAATTAAGCAAATATAATAGGGTAGACGCCCCTTACCGAG
Organism: Latrodectus hesperus; assembly: GCA_037975125.1. Classification (NCBI taxonomy): domain Eukaryota; kingdom Metazoa; phylum Arthropoda; class Arachnida; order Araneae; family Theridiidae; genus Latrodectus; species Latrodectus hesperus. The sequence goes on from JAJQOW010000311.1 coordinate 17,318, forward strand.
TTATGCAAATGATGTGAAATGCGCAGCTCTCCAGCGCACGTAGTTATCCTACGTGCATTGACATAACCTGAGGAGCCGGCAGAGAGGGCAACATTCGCGCAGATATTACTGCTTCGAAAATAATGGTTGGAAGTTTGTTGTCGAAAAGGAGGTCTGTCATTGTAGAGAATGCCAGACCATCGCATGGACAGTTAGTTCCAGCAGACAGGCGAGTTTACGAGAGGCATAGTGATTGAGAAGGGCAGGTTGGTCCTATGGCAAATCATAGCTGACAGTCACCCGGACAAGTTCACAGTGCAACGGCCGTGGCAGAAATGGTTGGAACAAGAAATTCTGGGACGTCACTTTGGTGTCGATGCAATCAGAGTGACGTCAGTACACGTGGATCGACACGTCCGATGGGAGGTGATGGTGGCCCCGCAAAGCACGTTTACCGAAATTCTGCAACATATGCAAGACACCCTGGATGCTCCCGTATGGAGCAGAACCATTTGCGTCGATTGTTTGCTAGTGGCCTGCGCTCATGTCGTTCGTTAAGAAGACTGCCATTGACCCCACAGCACAGACCCCAACGTCTGAAATGGAGAAGGATGCGAGTGACGTGGACGAAAGAGTGCCACAGGACCGTCTTCTCAAACGAATCACGTTTCTATTTCTTCAGCGATAATCGCCGCGTACGAGTTTGTTATCGACGTTTAAACAGGTCAAAACTTACAGTAGTTCTGAAACGCCCTACCACGTGACAATAAGGCATCATGATTTGGAGTGCCATTGTATACGATTCCAAGTCACTTCTAGTTTGTATTTATGTCACTATGATAATCCAATTTTAAGGAGATGATGTGCTGCGGCCGGTGATATTCCCCTACCTTCAGAAGGTGTCCAGTGCCTTTTTTCAGCAAGATAGCACATTGTTGGAATCATCAAACATCCCCTGAAAGGTGTATAGCTGCTTCCCTGGCCACCATGTTTTCCAGATCTCTCACCAATCAAATACATTTGGGATATGATTGGACATCATTTTCAGACCCTACCACTGTGTGCCTCCTTCATAAGGCGCACTTCGGCAAATGGTTAACAAATGGATAGCCAGGACGCCATACGTAATCTCGATAAATTAATATCAAAATATAAGCTTTAAGCTGAGGAATATTCTTCAGTTCATGCACACCTGTAAATACAAAGTATTTAACATTTTAATTGAATTCACAAAATTTTTTGTTCTTTACCCTCAAGAAACTATTATTTTTAATAGCTTTCTAATTAATTAAGAAGAACAATAAAAACATAAAACAATTGAAGATTTAAGAGCGTTTTGAAAATTGAATAACATAACCTATTTATACTTATTTAAAATTAGAGGAAAAGGATCATTCATCTTTTGAGCTTAAAAGAGTCATCTTAAAATAAGGAAATGTCACCTATTTGCATGAATTAGCTCAAGTTTTCATCTAATTTAGATGGAGTGTTGTTGACATATCATTAAATTTCCCATTTTCTATGTGATGAAAGGATGCGTGGAAAATTAATAAGTTTCAGTAAACGAGGAAAATGTAAATTGCGAAATTTTCTGCTCCAACTTCACTTGCTTAAATCTTCGGACGCAAAACTGTTCTGTATACTGAACGAAAACTGTTCTAGTTCTAAACTATACTCTAATTCCAGTAAACGATAACTGTTCTCATTCAATTACGGAATACCGGAGTCTCAAGAGAGAGAAACGTTGTTATTAGTTCCTAGAAAATGACACTCGTCGCTTTAAGAAGTACTTATTTTACTGCGGAAATGTTTGCGTGTTTGTTCAAAAAGTTTTTCCTAAATTTTAATTTATATACCAAGAATTTTCATAACTCTTTAACATTTCTAAAATATTACGCTCATTTTTGTGATGAAATGTTCTTGTGAAGAATGGAAATGCTACAAAAAAAATTTACTTAACATACATTTTAATAAAAAGTAATTACACACATACTGCTTTAAAATGCATAATCACATATACGCACGCACATACACACACATATATATATACATATTCAACGGTCGGCACTTAGTGACTAACCCTATTCCACAACAAGCCAAAAACTGCTATTCATTTGTCATTACCCAGTGGGCACCTGTGAACCAATTCACGGAGGCGAGTAGCGTTGACCACAAACCCGTTTATAGGGTGGGCCACATTCATGCATCATCATGGAAGAAAGGATAGAGAAACACAGAGAAAGAAAGTAACATCCCTGCCCTAACCGGGATTCGAACCTGGAACTTACAACTCAGGAGTTAGGAACGTAAACCACTCCACCATCGGTCGGCCGGCATATATATATTATATCTATATATATAAAAATTTCGTGTTACGATGTATGTTCCCGATAAACTCCGAAACTACAGAACGGATTTTGATAAAATTTTGTAGCCATTTATAATATGGTCCAACTTAAAAGATAGAATAGTTTTTATCTTAATTATTGATCTTAATATTTATTATACAACATTAGCGTTTATTAATCGGTTAGTTCTGTAAATTCCTAATAGATGGTGGCTTAGCATCTAAGTTGGACAGGTATTCGGCAGATGGCGACGTGTTTATATTTCTAGATTATAGAATCTTCGAAAATTAACGTGCGCGCGCTAGCGGGTGGTTGAATATAGAATTTGCATATATTTTCATGATGTATAATCATGCTATAACAATTTTTCGTGAATCATTTTCATAACTATACGGTGTATTGTGTTATTATTGTGCAATGTTCAGTTTGAATATTTTTCATATTATAAATAATAAAATAAAATTTTATTTATTACTGTTTCTCTCTACTAATTTTCATACCACCTCGAAAACATGTAAGTGTTTCTTGATAGCCTTTTATTTTTTTTATTTTTATTTCATAATTTGATAATTATTAATTTATTCAGCCGTACATTTTGATATTCAAATGATAAATTATTTTAATTTTTTTTCATTTCAGTATAATGTCGCGGAAAAAATCTAACCTTAACAATCAGTATAGTAAAAATGTACGACGTGTGCGTGCTAATAGAGCTCATGAATCGGAAGAACAAATGGCAGCAAGAAACGCAGCTCAACGAATCAGAACAGCAGACAAGAGTCTCGAGATCAGCGTGATGAACAAATATTATTGAGAACAAGATCGGCGCGAGAACGGCACATAGCCACATTTAGAGAACGCGACAGAGATCGACAACAAACCAACCGTGCATTAACACGCGCATCATTCGTTCGCCTTGCGTTCTAATATGCACCAAACATCCATTACTCTGCGCATCCTAAAATTATAATTGGTGCAATGGATAAAATATGCCAATATTGTCAAGCGTTAAAATTCCGCAATGAAACGACCGGTATGTGTTGTGCATCTGGAAAAGTTGTACTGGCACCTCTTCCTATTCCTCCGGAATCTTTAAAATCATTTCTTACTGGCGAATCAGACGATTCGAAATTATTTTTACGTAAGATACGCAAATTCAATTCTTGCTTTCAAATGACGTCCTTTGGCGCAACTAAAGTTTGCGCTCTCACATCTGAAGGAAATAATTTTGAAAATTAATTACAAACTATAAATTAAGATGAATAAAAAGTAAATTCAGAAAGTATATGTTGGTTTGTGCCTAATTTCAAAATATTGACACTTTACCTATTACTTTTAAATTTTGGCGAAACGTTTTATTTTCAATCTCATATGAATGAACCTATTTTAAATTTTTTTAGAAAATATTAATTTGTACCTAAGAATTAGTAAAACATTTATTCAATGTATTATAATTACTGAGCCACAGCAACGCGTGGCTGGGTCAGCTAGTATATATATATTAACCAAAAAGTGTTTTAAGATTTATAAATTCACCAGTGAAATCAAAACTAATAATTTTGACGCAGGATTTTGTTTGTAAATATCCTTTGAACAAGGTGTTACATGATAAAACTTCAGGGCTTAATGCCAGGGGAAATGTTTTAGAAGTGCGGAAGATCAGTTAAATAGTGATTGTGTGTCTGATTATTTAATAAGTGTAATAATGAATTTCTACTGAATTCATTAACTTTGGCTCAGTGGTGAGACAGTAATTTTCAGAATGAAAGTCTAGGGGTGGATCACAGCCACATTAGTCACAAGTTTGGATTTGGCCCATCTCCTTTCTTCATGCATGTTTAATGAAGCATGAGTAATCTCCCCCCCTCCCCCGAAACTCGTGAGTACATGTCCTTTTATCCGTGAACAAAGATCATGATATCAAGATTGACTTACAATAAATTCAGGCTATTAGTTTCTAACTTTCGAAGTGTCAAAGTGCATTATGGATCATTAGGTATTATGGTCAAAGTGCATTATTATTAAAGTAATAAATAGATAGAAACAGACAGACAGAAAGACGCAAACAAGAAAATACGCAGAAACTTTAAAACTGTCACCTATATTTTTCTACCTTTGAGATGAATTGCATTTGGAGTTTTTAGTGTAAACAGAAACTTTGGTCATTTTACGAAGGCATGCGGCATTCTTGCAACACATAACCGTGTAAAGGTGCCCAGTTTTTCCATAGTTATTATTGTAGTAATACAAGTCACACATATTTTTCTGTACGAGTTGTTAACATATCTTGAAATAATATGTTATCGCTTCATCATCAGTGCCATTATTTTTCTTGTGCCGATCATGTTGCTGTAAAACATCACTATTTGCTCTACGAGAATTTTTCGTGGTGTAAAATGTATTCTTCATCTGATGAGTTGCAAGCGAGTGTTTGATGCCTCATGAAAAGTCACTGTAAAATTATGAAAAAAGTCGCTATAAAAATTATGGTTCCTAATTAATGCAGCCTAAAAGGATTGATAATTCCCACTGATTTCTTTTAAACACCCATAGCCTAAAAAGTAGTATTGGAGCTTAATAATAATATTATGTGTTTTATAGTGAGAATATCTTCACTATAGCACTTCAGTATGAAATGTTAGCTTCTTCTTCTTCTTCTTAGAATTGGGTCTGTATGTCATTGGGCACCTCTGCTTTTATCAGCATTTTGTACCATTAACTCCAAACCCAATGTTTCCTAGTTCCAGTTGCTCGGGTCACCCACTTTATTAATGTAGTCCGATAACTCTTTAATGGAGTCTAGATGTAACTCTCTAGTATGGATGATGCCTAAAGAGGTTAATCTATCGAGGGCAAGAGCCTCGCATTCATAAATGATATACTCTGCCGTTTCCTCTTGCGTATGACATTTCCAGCAGATGGGGTCTTGCTGAAACGGTTCCACCTGGTCAGAGAGTCAGTCATACTAGGGATAGCTTCCTGACTTTTACCAGAATAAAATGGTTTGGAGGTCATTTCTACCTCAAGTGAAGGATTCATTACGGCCCCTTTACAAGATTGCCTCTGAGTTCCCTTGTCTTTTTCAGCAAGGTCTACTTCAGAGGCATCACTTGCAGATGCAGAAAGGTTTGTTATTTCTTGTGTCTTTTCAGCCACAAGATAACAATTTATAAGCTCAGGTAATATAAGTCCACCCAGCATTGCCTGAGATACTGTGCAAGGCAAATTACTCTAGAAGTTTGCCAGGCAACTAGAGACTCCGTTAAGACACCAATACCGCGGTGCCAACTAGCCCTAGGCACGGATCGCATAACACCAGGGCTTACGGGCGCTGGTTCGCGGCCTCTGATTCTATATTCAAGCCTATCCTGTCATTCCTACAGGACGTTCGGTGATCCACCACCTACCGACGCGCCTGGTAGCTGCTCAGGCACCAGGAAATGTTAGCTTACGAATCTCGAAAAACAATATGATATTTTGTGAAAACTAGCATTAGAGTGAAATTAAAAAACATAGCAGTTTATCTCAAAAGTTATTGTGCAGATAAACAACTGTGTTAATTTCTTTATCACATATTTGTATTTACATAATATTTAATACTGTAGCATGAAAAAATATAGAAATAGATGGATAAAATCTATTATAAAATTCAGCTCATTTCCACTTTCAGCAATAATGCCTATACTGTTGACGATGAGCTGAATAAAAGTGCGTACTTTTCCCCACTTTTTTGTGTACCCTAATCTTTATGTTACAGTACTACATTAGTGTACAGTTTCTGTATCTTGTTTGATTTTTTGTTTTTATAATACGCAAAAATAAAGCTCCAAAATGTCCATTACTATGTCTCAACTATTTTGAATTCATTTATTTAGTATGTGTATAAACTCATTTATATAGCAAGTACAAATACTAATCGATAATTTTATAAGTTTAAATTTAATAATAATTTATAGGTGATAAATCAAATTAAAAAAAATAATACTCAATTTTGCTAAATGGTTATGATTTTTTTATCTCACTAAATTGATCAAAACACTTAAAAGAGAATTCAGGTGAAATAAACAATCTTAATGTGGTTTCCGAATTAAACTTAGCAGTTACACTCGAGGTGAGTATTGAACCCACGAGCGTTTGGACTGAAAGTCGGAACGTTAACCGGGAGCAGGCAGCTTCGTGTTGAAGACAAGAAACTCCTTGAGATTAAACTTAATAAAATTAAAATAAAATAAAATAAAATAAAATAAAATTTTATTTTATTTTATAATAAAATAAAATTTAATTTTAACTATTTTTAATTCAGTATTTTATATATCAAGGATTCAAAATGCAAAATCATTTATAAAAATCACAACAATTTTCTAAAATTGTTAGGTCTCTTTTAGCTTTTATTTTGACAAATTTGTTTTATAATTTATTTTCTCTGTTTTCTTAAAACTATGCATATTTTTAAATTAAATGTTAATTATTTTATAATTATTTATAATAAAATTCTATCTATACACTTTTCTGAAGAGTAATATTTGAGTCGAAGAAATTCACAGAATAAAGCTTCGTTACGGAGTAATGAAATTAAAAAATACACATTGAAAAGACCTTTTTATATATATTTGTATCTAGTAGGCTGGTAAATTTGTTGTATACATAAGTTTTCTCAATTATTTGAATTGCCTTTACAATGTTGCGTAAAAAATTATTCATTTAACTCTGATAGTTTAGTAAAAAAATAACAATATAAATTCATCTTATAAATTATTGAATCAAAAATCAGTGTAATGTTTTCTAAGAAAAGAAATTATTTTAGAATAAATATTAAATTCGTGTTTATTAAAGAATTTTCACCATAATTTAAATTGTGATAGAAAATATTTTTGATATTTAGATAAATATTTTTTTATTATTATAAAATTGAAAGTCAACGAATGCGCGTTAACTGCCAATAAAACTTAATTCATTCATTGTCATGTGCCAGCCAGGCTGGCAATATGGGGTGCGCTGCTTCACTTTTTCAACTGAACCGTATTTTGGTGCGGAATCCGACTTTCTCAGTACACACATGCCATAGGGACCTGTTTATAGGGTAGGCAACCATTCACACCTCATTCATACAAGGAAAGGACAAAGACAGGATACAAAGAGAGAGAAAGTACAGATACAGAGAGAAGCCAAAGACAGGATACAAAGAGAAGCCCAAACCGGGATTCGAACCCAGGACCTCCAGGCACGCTGACCACTGGAGAAGTCGGTCGGCAATAAAATTTAATAAACACCTTACTGCTCTATTTAAGTTATATTATTTGATAATAGTTTTTTGCTCTATTTTTCTATCCTTGACTAGTAATATTTACTTTTGATTATTTGATATATTACTATTACTTACCCTGACTGAAAATTACAGCTGACTGTTGATAATTAAGTACTACTGACTTTAACTCTTCTTTGCTGATTTTGATGCCAGAGACTTATAGATTGATACAGGAATTTATAGAAAACACTACAAACACTCGTTTTCGGTATGGATGTTAGTATCGGTTTGAAATTTTCTTTAAACTTCTGTTCTTGTTGACATAGTTGGAGTTAGTTGGAATTTTCTTTAAACTTCTGTTCTTGTTGACTTAAATGGAGATAGTTGAAATTTTCTTTAAACTTCTTTTCTTGTTGACAGAAAGAAGAGAAAAATATTATTGTAATACAATTCAATGTCAATTGTTGTTACATAGTGGAAAAGTTTTGAAAAATGTGAAAAAATAAATGAAAGTATATGGAAGAATATCTTGATATTTTTGTAACACTTTTATTTCATTTTTGTTTCTAAAAATAATTCTTAGTCATTCTGATAATTAGATACATCATTTAAATATTACTCTCTAAAGTTCTTTTCACAGCATTGTATGATGAATCGTAATTAAAATATTAATGGACGACAATGCATCGCCTTATAATAACTTTTTGATCAATAAATAAATTATACAATTCTAAGAATATTTTTACACCATGTAAATGAGTTCTCCATAATTTCTTTTCCATTATCTTACCAAAAAGCAAAGAAAATGTGTATCTTAATGAATTATGAATTTTACTCAAGGCATCTGTATGATTTCATGCAAAAGTAGTTTGACACGTGCTGTTACTAATGCATATCTTCTAACGAACTTAAGAGAATAACAGTTCTTTTTGAATTTGTTATCTACAAAATAACAAGCTATCTTTTTAATCTTTTGCGAGTGATTATTCCTAAGTGTAGTTTAATATAAATTAAGTACACTAAGGAACACAATACCCATTTTAAAATGGAAGAGAAAATCCTTAATAGCGGTCCTGGTACTCTAAGGAAAGCAGACCACTTTCTCAATCAATAAAGAAAATTAACTGAAGAACGGTGGCGGAAGTCAAGGGAAGGGGTTGCTGCACATCGGTGGGGGGAGAGAAACAAAGCGCACACGAAACAACTTTCATCATAATTCATTAATTGCATTATAACACCTCCTCGGATACCTCATTAAAGATGCATAAAATCGAACGCATTTCGCCCTCTGGCTGGCGTAACGACTTCTCCACCAATAAATGAAACAGCCTCGAAGAAGGGGCTCGGCGAGGGATAAAAAGAATGAACATTGTTTTAAGATAAAGGAGAACGAGGTGCATGCCAGTAATATATGTTAATAATAAAATGAGAAAGAGAATGGGAAAAAAGGTACACGGAAGCTCAAATATAAAGCTTTAAAGAAGACAGGAAAATTAAAAAAATAAGAATCGCCTGGCAAGGTGTCAAAAGTTTTCTGTTCCCCTTTCTTGCGTTTCCGTCTTGTACCACATACCAGAAGCTGTACGCGAAATTCTCTTGGAACAAATAATATTCTGTCGGTTGTTGATTAACTCCTAATTTGCATAATCCAATTTCGCGCCCATGCCCAAATGCATATGCAGATGTTGATTGGGATGAAGAAGAAAAAGAGACGTTGTTGCAATTACGATCGATAAAATCATTATCTGAGAGTACTTAAAGCTAATGGCTGGACTTAAAGGACGCGTTACTTCTTCTTGTGCCTTTTTTTTTTTACGAAGTGTAGTGATACGGGATTTTCTTATTTTCTTCCTGAAGTTTCAATAGGTTTTTACTTTCCATCGCTGCCGTTTCTGTGTGTGTGTGAAATGTGTTTTTCTGATAACACCTTCAGACAGGCTGATATTGCCTTACCGATTATCTCAAATCCATTATCTTCTTTTCTGTACTTAGAAAATTGGAAAGTTATACTCTTTGGAATGTCAGTTACTTTTTTAGAGAGTTTCTCCCTTTTAAAGTATTTAGAAAGATAGTCAAAGTTGAAATTATTCATAAAATGCTTAATTTATTTTTTGTATTCATTTCACAACATAGCTATAAAATTTCGATGTTATGTTATCAAAAATATTTTGCGTTCTTATAATATATTGCATTCTGTTTGGAAAACTATATGAATGTTAATCAAACCTAAATATAACATACATAAAAAGATCTTCTTCAGCTTTGCTGGTTATTATGTAATGAAAATAATAATAAAACTAATTGTTTGTCCACACAATTTATCATTTAAATATTCATACCTCAGATGAAAAAATCAATTTTTATATGTATCTTTTTTATATAAAAATTTAAGTATTAAATAACAACTACTGAACATTATTTAGCTTAAGAAAAATTTATTTACGGATAAGGTATAAAAAATAAATGACATTGAACTTTCTGAGTGCAAAATCAATAGAAAGATAAATGTTTCAATACTTTTGGAGGAATCCTGAAAAATGTTTTCTTTTAGAAAAATAAATTTTTCTATTTGTTTTTATACTGGAGAAATATCCATTATGTTTCCAATATTTTTTGATAAAAATATTTACATTCAATGAATTTTACATAAGGTTTAAGCTATAGTTTATTTTACTTAGACTTATAAAGGAAAATAAACAGCATTAAGAATTTTTGTATTTTCCTTTATAAGTTTTATCTAAGAGCATTTATAATTATTCATCACTATAAAATTAGCTTTTATTTTTCAATCATAAGTTACTGGACTAATTTTGTAAAACTTTATAAAAGACTTATAAGTTGAAAGTTAATTTTTTTTAACAAGGACTGGCATTTGGTGACTAACACTTCCACACAGCAAGTCCAGAAACTGGGACTTGTTGTGTGGAATCGTTATCTACCAAGTTATCTACCAAGTTATCTACATTTATCGTTATCTACCAAGCAGGCTCCTGTAAACCAAATCACGGCATTACCCACGCTATGCCATGCCACACACACCCGTTTATAGGGTGAGCCGCATTCATCGCAGGAGATAGGAACGAGAAGCATCGATGTCAAAGCCAGGATTCAAAACCGGGACTCACAGACATGGAGTCGGGAACGCCAACCACTCAGTAAACGGCAGGCTATAAATTAAAAAAAAAAAACTTTTTGTGGCATTTATTTCAAAATGTCTCTTTTTTTAACAAAAAAATAGAGAATGCATTTTATTCTGCTACAACAGCATCTGCTAATAGAAATTGAATTCTTAATCAAAATAATTCCGATCATCAATTGAGCAGATAAAAAACAATATTGATTTTTTTTTCTTTCAAGAAGCTTTTTTCTAATAGGAAAAAAAAAAGAATGGTTTTCATAGAAGTTTAGAAAAAACAATGAAAATATTATTTTCCTTATTAATTTAAATTGCACACTTATGATTTTTAATTATGTAATAAAATAAGTATTTTATTAAATAAATAAAAATTAAATTAAAATTGATCCCTAAAATATAGCTTATTTTAAAATGAATGTGAACAATTAGCTTGACCAAATAAGGGTAAACATCGTTTGTTTTAAATGAGTGCTTAAGTTAATAAGTGTAAGTCAAATATTTTTATTTAGTTAAATATGCAGCAGTACTGCCACCCAACTTGTCTAGTGGTCAGCGTGCCTAATTGCGGATAGGTAGATCCTGGGTTCGAATCCCGGTTCGGGCATGGATGTACTTTCTCTCTCTATGTATCTTGTCTTTGTCCCTTCCTTGTATGAATGAGTTGTGAATGGTTGCCTACCCTATAAACGGGTTCCTATAGCATGTGTGTACTGAGGAAGTTGAACTCCACACCTAAAATGGTTCAGTTGGAAAAGTGGTGTAGCGCACCCCATATTGCCAGCCTAGCTCGTACACGACAACAACAACATGCAGCATGTACTAATTTTGTTTTATTTAGCAATAATCAAGGAATGCTTTCAGGTATTTCATGCTTTTAAGCAAATAAAAAGAAAATGCAAACATATTTTCAAACAGTAAACCTATTTTTCCTCAAATTATATACACCTTATTTTTCAAATAAAAAATAAACGTAGTGACATCAAATATCATGGAATTTAAAAAAAAATAAATAAAACAAAAAATATTAATATATCATCTTTATCTCCATTTGGATATATTTATGACAAAATGAGAAATAATTTAATGTAAAATGAATTGTTCAAACATCATGGGATTTTTTTCAAATGCTAGTATTTAATGGTTCATATAAAGAATGACCCGAATGTATTGTAGAGAAGATATTTTAAGATTAAAATGGTTTATGACACAAGCAACAGACAAATATATTTTCTCTATCTCGGTTCAAAGAAAGAGGACACCATCTCCCGAATAAATAGAAAACGGAAATTTATATCCTATTGGCATTACTCTTTCCCAAAGATGGACCTGTGTCCGGTCATTTCTCTTCCCTGACTATGAACGGCAAACGCGCCATCTTTTATCTCGTCCGGCTGCAAAATTCCCTAATGGATTTCAGAGGAGAACAAACACATTCGGAGAAAATATTCCATACTTTGTATGTCTTGACAGAAAAAGAAATTATAAAAGCATAAGGCTTTTTTCTATTATAGCTGAAAAGGATGGACAAATATATTATTTTTACGCGGCTATTTGATACATTTCAGTAAATTCTAGGGTATTTATACTCACTGATTACTCACATTTCCATTAACTTATTTGAGCTGGTACTGAAAAACATGAATAAAAAAATCAATTTATTTTATTTTATATTGATGTAAATTTAATAGAGATGATTATTTTTATTGATCGATGCGAAATGTATGAGCATAAATTAACGTCTATCCTGTAATTCATGTAGAAAAATTAGACACTATTTATCTCTCCCTAATTCCTCTGCATCTCTTAATTTTATTTGCACTTGCTTTGCATGAATCTATATTCATGCAAATAAATATATACTCAAATATAATACTCAAATAAATATTTTATATCAAATAAAATATACCAAATAAATATATACAAAATAATACTCAAATAAATATTTTCTGACTAAAACTATCTAAAATATTTTTGTAATAAGTATTTCGTAAAACAATTTTCACAGAAAGATGCAAACATAAAATATCCTACATGTGTTTACTATTCAAAATTTAAATTTATTTAAAATTTACAATCACATGTTATAATTTAAAAAATATCATTTTAAATTAAAGCACTGTCTTTATAAGATGAAAGTTTAGGTATAAAATTAATGGATGAATAATGACCTTATATATGTTTAGATATTTTGTAGTGATTAAAATATATTTGACACAAATGCGGCAAAAAATTTTGTTAATTAAAATTTTAAATTATTTTCAATGCATAAATATGAATCTTTCAATACACATGTAAAGTTGAAAACAAAAACAAGAATTATATTAATAAATGCTTTAATAACTTCATGTACTATAAATTTGATACCATTAGTGCATATTTTTTGATATAAAATAATGACATAAATATAGTTTCCATAATTAAATTAATTATGTCATTAAATACAATGTATGAAATTTTTCTTATAAAAAGGTTTTTCTACTTTCATAAAGTTTAAACTCGATTTTTGTCAAACTTATTGTTTGAAAAAATTATTAAATGATGCACTTACAAAAGTATAAATGTGTTCACATGCAATAAAACTAAGTTTATTAAATGTTATAAATATGAAATTTATCAAATAAAGCAGTATTGGATAACATTATTTTTTTCTCACATTTCATCAGAAAAAACTTCATTACAATTGCATTGAATAAAAAGAAAAAAATTACTTTCATATTTTATTGTGGCAATTTAAAGAAATATTTTTTTTGTATTTAAATAATGAATATTTTTTGAAAAAAAAGGATTCAAAAATCCTCTTCTCAGTTACAATTAAACTAAAATTTTCTAAAAATATAATCGTAAACATTTTATGGAAATAAACGTTTGTCAGTTAAATAAAGATTTTTATAATGTATTTTTTATTAAATTTGTTTTGTTATCATCAAGTAGAGAAAAAACTAAATTATTTTCGAAATTTTTTAATCTACGATAGTTATAATTTAAGTTGTCTTATAGTGTCTATTTAACATTTAGTTGCAAATTTATAATTTTTTTGTGGTTGACAGTAAAAGAATAATCAGAATAAAAAAATGAGAAATGTAGTACTGCGTTTCTTCTCACAGAAATCTTCACTTAAGAAGTCAAAATTGATGGTAAAATGAAATTCTGGTTCATAGATTTTTTTAAATTTTGTTATCACATTGAATATTTGAAAGCAATTTTATGAATACGCCTAACTAATAATTTCCGAAACAACATTTTCTATGAATGAATTGCAGTATTAAAATTAAAATGAATGACATAATTTATAAGATATGTTTGATTATATTTATTTAAGGGATCTAAAATTTGAGTTATAAAATTTCTTCCATCAAAAGTAGGAACTAAAATCAGGTTATCGACATATTTTAAGGTCAAAATTCAAAATGGTTAGAAAATTGTTTACACAATTATATCTAGCAACATTAATTTAAGCATATACATATATGACGGTTATGTACATATAGCATACACATAAATTGATTGCGCTATTATTTATAATAGCATTACATTTTTATTTCAAACTCTTTATAAAATTGGTAAAAACTCATAATATTAAGTTTTGTGCAATTAGTATTTAGGAACTCGTAATTTTTAAATACTCGAATGATTTTCTTTCCGAAAAGTTCATATTTGTCTTTCATAGTTTTTGATGAAGAAATTTTGTCGGCATACTTGGGCAAAAGTATAATATTCTGCTCAAGGTTTCAAATAATTCATGTATTAAAATTTGACATTTTTATTATTTCATCACGTTGATGAATGAAATACATAATTTTAAATGTTACTCCCGTTTTATTTAAAGACATATAACATGTCAATTTCTTAAATGACTAAAAAGAATTTTTTAAATTTATGCTATAAAATTATGATACACTTCAAAAGTACAAGAAAAAATAGTTTACTTTTTGAAAATCCATTAAAACATTTAAATTATATTAAAAAGTATTAATTTTTATAGGTATTAAATAAATTAATTTACATTGTATTACAAAAGAAATATTGTTTCAAAAATACAATTATTTAAAAACATCCAAATTTTTCCTTAAACCTTGCATATACATATGTATGTACACATCACATAAATAAGAATAAATACAATTTAGAAGAATTACAATTAACGAACTTTACTTAGAAACCAATTTATATGAACAGTATTTTTATTTAACTTTAATTAAGCTTTCTTCAATCATTTTTTTTCTTTAAGAAAAATAATTTATATTAGGGTTATTTTCATTCTTGGTTTGCTGTAAAATGAATGAAATGTAAAGACAAAATAAAATATTTGAATGAATTAAAAATGTTTCTCAGAAATGTGTTATGCTAAGGAATAATGGGGACGATTTTTAATTATAATTACATTAATTAACCTTAAAAATCGACTCTTTATATCTGTACTTTTAGGACGCATGAAAGGTTAAATAATTAAGGGCTGTTGTAATTTGTTTTGACTTTAGTTGAGCATAACATATATAGAACTCATACAAAAAATACAATTTTATATGAAAACTTTTCCGTCCACTGCTGCCTTTAACAGAAAAATTTCAAGATTAAATAAATATAATTTAATAAAATACAAAAATTTTATGAGAAACCCTAAACTTCAAAGGATACTTTAACTTGATTTGCATATAATTCTCAAAAACTAAAAATGTATTTAACACACATCATTGGTTAACATTATGATAATTAAGTATTAGATTAAATATTGTCTAATTATTATAAATTTACATTCATTTAAACCTGCTAGATATTAAAGAAAATTAATCTGTTATGAAAAGTAGAAAAATGAACACATAATTTCGAATTTCATTTAGTAATTAATTGTTTTAAATTGTGTGTAGTCAGTATTATTATTGTATAAGTAATTACAAAGTAATATTTTATTTTTGCAACTGATTACAAATTATGCATTTACGGAGCACAATTTTCATAAAAGAGACGTTTTTTACTATTTTAAATGGGGAACACAAATCACTATTCCATTATTCAGGAAACATTTTAAAAATACTCTTTTTGAAGATAAATAATGGAAAGAGATCGATAGACTGGTTTAACTAAACAAGATAAAAGAAAGGATTAAGTACTGCAGGAGAGAAAACACCGTTAAGTCTTCGATTTGTTAGAAATTCATTCTCCTTTGGTGGAGATGCTACCTGGGGAGAGAACCAGTGTTTGAACAGGTCTCTACAAGAATCGGGCCTTTCTTTTGTCTTTCCTGCAAGATTGCGGGGGAGATGACACACTATTGATTGCTGAAACCCCCCAAGCTCTTCTGCCTATAATCAGATTGAGGAGGTTTGTGCATTGATGGGTTTTTGATTTCTCTAAAGGTTTTCAGCGAGAAATGTTTCTTTTAAGTTCATTTCTTCCGGCACAAAAGAATGTTTTGAAGTCACCGAGGACATGTTTGTAACATAGTCGGAAACTGAACAATGGATTTCATGGTATTTTCTGAAAAACTCAATCATGAAAAATATTTTAATTTGCAAATGAGTTGCGGAAAAGAGTTATGAGATATTAATTAAATTTTTTACGAGTTATATAGGACCATATTATGATTCCTGAGCTGTTGGTCCGAGTTTGAATCCCGGTTCGGGCATGGATGTTTCTTTCCTTCTCTGTTCTCTCTGTCCTTTCTTCTGTGATGATGTATGAATGTGGCCCGCCCTATAAACGGGTTTGTGGTGTTATGGGGCGGGTAACGCTACTCGCCTCCATGACTTGGTTCACAGGTGCCCGCTGGGTAACGAAAAATGGGTAGCAGTTTCTGGCCTTGTTGTGGCATAGGGTTCAGTCACCCTTGTGTGCCCGTCATTGGATAAAAAAAATATTATAAAGTTCTGACGAGTATAACTTATTCTTTTACTCTATTATATTTAAAAAAAGTCTTTTAAATTGATTTCTAAATAAATGTGATGTATTTCACGTAAGCGATCAATTAGTATCAATAGATTCACTGTACATTTTGCTACACACACATTACCTTAACACACACACACACACACACACACACACACACACACACACATATATATATATATATATATATATATATATATATATATATATATATATATATATATATATATATATATATATATATATATATATATATATATATATATACAGGGTGATTATAAAAAAACTTTGCCAACATCTGCACTTCTAGCGTCCATTCTATTTAACCGATCAAGATGATACTTCAAATATAGTTCTTTTGAGATATGCGCTCGAGATTCTGTGAATGGCAACACAGTGGCCCTCGCGGTTACAGTTATAGTGACAGAAACACGAAATTTTCGAATGGCAACGCCTACTTTTTACCATCGCAAAACGTTCAGCACATGCGAAAACCCTAAATAGCGTTGAAACGGTACCGATATGTCCGAAAACCGACGTGTTATACACATACAAGCAGTTCTTCAAGGCGCACGGAGGAATAATGCATACGACAGAGACAAGACACTGCTCAATGATGAGAACACATAGAGAAAAAAAATCTTTATTAATTTCAAACATTTTCCACATGAGTGCCATCACAGGCAATTACGCATTGCATGCGGGAGACGGTGGACAATGTCGCTGCACGCAACATGGCACGAGGGATGTTTCCACTCTCACGCCGTATAGAATCCTTTAAGTCCGACAATGTTTGAGGATTGCACAGATAAACTCTGGATTTGAGATAGCCCCAAAACCAGAAATCCATAGGCGTCAGATCTGGGGATCGCGCAGGCCACGGAAAAGGATAATAGCGTGAGATGATGCGATCACCAAAATGCTGATCCAGGAGCCTTTTAACTGACCTCGCTATATGTGGAGGTGCGCCATCTTGCATCCAAACAATGTCATTGAGTGCATTCAGCCGACGCAACTCCGGTAAGACATAATTTTTCAGCATGGCTGCATACCGAGGGCCCGTTACAGAACATGTTGCAGGGCCAGTCGGGATCGTTTCCTCAAAAAAGAACGGGCCCAGAACAAATGTAGCTGTAATGCCGCACCACGCAGTCACTTTGGCGTCAAATAATGGTAATGGCGCCACAGCATGAGGATTCGTCTCTCCCCAGTGCACACAATTCTTTGTGTTAATGCTGCCATTTAAGGTGAAATACGCCTCGTCCGTCCATAGTATGCGAAGTGGCCAGTCGTTATCCGCATCATATCGTAACAAAAATGCATTTGCGAAGTCCAGACGTTGTTGTGGGTCACCCGGCTCCAACATCTGGACGCGCTGGAACCGATAGGGAAACATGTGAAGTACCGAGCGCAAGAGCTTGCGGACCGTTGAGTTCGGTATATCCAACACGCGCGCTATGCCTCTTGCGGTTTCTGTGTGTCCTGCAGTCACTGTATAGTACACTTCCATGACAACGTCCTCAGAAACAGTTGCCCGTCCGGAGCGCTGTTTGTCACAGGTGCAGCCTGTATCTTCGAATTTCCGCACTAAATCACGCAGAGCTTGCAGAGTACATGGACCGCGTCGTTGTCGATGATTGCGGCGACACACACGCAAGGCTTCCGCAGCGTTCATCCCTTTTGGTAATAGAGTTTGATCAATTCACCGCGAACTTTCCTAGGAAGACTCATATCGTCGGCATGTGCGAGTTCCCGAATGAAGACTTCGCATACCCGCTTGGTATATTATAGGTTTCCTACGCTGAATATCTGGCGACCGGCGTTCTGTGATTGGTTTCTTGACTCTGTCACATGCAAATTTATTGGGTGCGCCCAGATCGTGTTTTATTGGCCGGTTTTCAGAACTCTTTTTTGTGTTTGCAGAACACGTCCGTTTTTAGACATATCAGTACCGTTTCAACGCTAATTAGGGTTTTCGCATGTGCTGAACATTTTGCGATGGTAAAAAGTAGACGTTGCCATTCGAAAATTTCGAGTTTCTGTCACTATAACTGTAACCGCGAGGGCCACTGTGTTGCCATTCACAGAATCTCGAGCGCATATCTCAAAAGAACTATATTTGAAATATCATCTTGATCGGTTAAATAGAATGGACGCTAGAAGTGCAGATGTTGGCAAAGTTTTTTTATAATCACCCTGTATATATATATATATATATATATATATATATATATATATATATATATATATATATATATATATATATATATATATATGTATATGTATATATATAAATATATATATATGTATGTATGTATGTAATGTATGTATGTATGAAAAAAATAATGTGAAAATACAAAATATATTCAACAGATAGCTTAAAATTTAAAAGAACCATAAAGAAAAAGAAAAATGAAACAAAGAACCAAAGTGGGACGAGGAGTGGCCAAGGCTTTATTTAATTAATTAACAATTCTTATATAGCCTAATATTTCATTACCACATATTTACAAATACAAATATATACAATCTTGGAATATTTACAATTAATCGTCTGTATGATAACAAAGTTTAAAGTTATGGGGGGAGAAGGAGAAGTCCGTCTTGCTGCTGTCAAAAGTAACGTCTTAACGTGTTCGCGTTTTTCGGTTTTCTCTTCCGCTCACTGGAGATGTTGTAGCGCTTCTTGAGCCCCTTCTTAAGTGGGCACTTGAAATAGTGACGACGGCTATTGAGTGGTTCATCCACCACACACACACACACACACACACACACACACACACACACACACACACACACATATATATATATATATATATATATATATATATATATATATATATATATATATATATATATATATATATATATATATATATATATATATATATATATATATAGTGAGGATAACTTATTTTATTTTCTTGAGTATTACCTCTTGATAATATTTGTATTGTTAATCAAAAAAAGTTCATTGTAGTAATTACTGTGTGACTAAATATATTATTTATGATACATAGAAACATATTTCATAAAACTAGGAAAAATTAAAGCTAAAAATAAATGAAAATAAAATAAACTTACCGAATAATTTTATTATTAATTTTATGTTAACTCTAGGAAATTCAATTTTCTGAATGATAACATTTAAAATAAATGTATGATATAAATTTTAAATTTATAGTGTTAGAATATTCAATGCAGCCAATCAGTATTCTTAATAAAAGTACTGTCAAACTTAGCAGTATTTCATTTAATTTTAAATTTTTTTGGAAATAAAATTGCTTATAAAATATATCCTTCTCCCTAACACATATAAATTAACTGTAAAATTATCTGAAAAGATGTTACAGCTTCCTTGTTTGAGTTTCTCAAGCATTTGGAATGTGCGTGCTTAAATATATGTAAAGCAAGAGGGAAATTTCACCCCACTGTTGGGAAGGGGGTGGAAAATGACCCTCTTCATGCTAGGGAAGGCATAACCGTAAGGGATCGATATTCTCCGTGGCAGAAACAGGCCTTACAGTGTTGCCATATGACCCATTAAAAATAGATTAAAATTCAATTAAGGATCTAATTAAATAAGCCCGTGGCACCCCAGTTCTAGGTAGACGTGCCTAACGTAAGTTATGATAGTGGCAATTGTTTTAGCCTTGGAAATCAGCTGGATTCGTAAGTTATGTTATCAGTGAAACAAGTGTCCCTCCTCGCAAGCCTTCTGTGGTTCCGAATTCCTCCCCCACGATTCCCGAGCTGAGCCACTTGTCTGACACCACGTCGATACTGCATCATATGGGATTTCTAATTATCAGGATAAGCTGATATCATAAATGAAACTTTTACCACAAAATTTTGTATAAAGGGAAAGTAAACTTCGAATGTTTTGGACTTGTGAAAATATCCTCTGATGCGAGAAGTAAAAGGGGTTCCCTAGTTTCAGAATTTAATTAAGTTCATTAAAATAGTTCATAAAGGTTAAAAATAATCAACTGTTCAGGATACTTGAAATATTTTGAAGACAGAATTGAAATTCATATTACAGATTCTGATTAAAGTAGATTGTACACTTCATTAGTTAAAAATATTGCTGAAACATATAATTAATCACAATGTGGAGTGAATTTTAATATTTTAAAGCGGGAATTGTATTTGATCAAAAGAAATTTCAAACATTAGACAGCAATGGATTACGAGAGCATTTAAAATAAACAGTGAAGTCAAACCTGTCTATGAAGAGAACTATAAAAATCCACCAAATGTTGACTTTGACGAGTATTTGATTTTTGTCCATTTTTTTTAATTTCCCTTGATTTTTTTTTTTTTTTTTTTACTCCAAGCGAGTCGCCAAAATGTGAATAAACAAATGGCAGTCCTAAAGCTATGTAAGTTCAATCCATAAAAATAGCAGGGTTACCAAAAGTTAATGTTTATTATCAATATTTAGCTACGATTTTGTTTTTGCTAACCCAAAGGTACCTGTATCTAAACTAAACCCAAAAATCCATCTAGGTTTTCTGTGATTCACTCTGATAATTGTATACCTTAAAAACCGACAGAATGTGCAAGGTATATTTCATAATGACATATCAAAGCACTGTGACATAGCAATCTCGGTGACTTCTTATAAGATCAGTGAAATATGCTTGTCACCACAAGATATATCAAGCGCATTTTTTTTAAGGAAAACAACATTTAAATGTTATTTAGATTCTGTGACACTCAGAATTTTTCGGCACCCACCATGTTCTTTATTCAGACTCGAGATTTATATCTACCAGGACTACTGTGAAGCTAGTTAGCTTAGTCACTACTAAGCAAGTAGATTTAATTTGAATTTTGAGCTAATACAGTCATCTATGCTCATCATTAATTTATTGCAAATATTTTTTTATATTAATTTTGATATTTATTTAAGAAAGTGAAGTTTATTTATAAAATATGTGCTTCATTAACATATAAAATTATTTGTACGTAGATATTCCTCATATTAAAAAGATAAATCAGAGAAAATCACATATATCAAAAATTATACTTTTTAAGAATTTTCGAAGATAGTGGTAAGCAGAATTATGCCTTAAATTCAATGAAATGGATTTAATATTTTTTCGTAAAAGCTTTTGATTAACTTATAAATTAAAATATAATTAAAGAAATTGAATGTTTTTTTTCCCACGGCGGGCACTTGAGGGTTGAACCCTATGCCACAACAAGGCCAGAAACTGCTACTCATGTGTCGTTACCCAGCGGGCACCTGTGAACCAAGTCACGGAGGCGAGTAGCGTTACCCGCGTCACACCACCACAAACCCGTTTATAGGGTGGGCCACATTCATACATCATCATGGAAAAAAGGATAGAGAAACACAGAGAGAACAGAGAAAGAAAGTAACATCCATGCCCGAACTGGGATTCGAACCCAGGACCCACAGCTCAGTAGTCAGGAGCGCTAACCATTCAGCCATCAGTCGGCTTGTGGCAGAAATTGAATGTATGAACTGAAAATCAGTTTAAAAATATAAATGATTGAATATGACTACAGTTTTTTTATCTTATTTCAATGAAAAAATTGAGAAAATTATATTATAAAAATTGTTTATATAAAATGAGTATTGAATTTCTCTCATTAATTACATAAATAACTAAATCATTTTACTTAATATATTACTTAAAGATATAACATTTTTATTAATATTTTGAACGCCTCACACATAAACAATTGTGCTCTCTACAGTTTAAATTCAATTATATTTATTGAATAATGTTTTTATCAGATAAAGATTACAAATAATATACAACATTTGATTCTGTTCTAATGAAAGTTAATTACTGTCAAATGGAAAACTACAGAATTTGATTAAATTATTTAAAGACATAAAAATAATTTTTATTTTATACTCTAAACTGATAAGTATTTTTTCTGTATGTTAGAAATAAATGTAAAATTGATATAATTAGCACATACAAAAGTAAGTTTGCTTAATGATTTAACTACAAAAATATTGTTTTGTAGAAATAAATATCTTTATTTAAAAAATAAATAATAAATCATTTTTTTAATATTAAAGATATATATTTTCAAATATAAAAATTTATCCTTTGTTGTTAACTTATCTTTCGATAAAATTATTAGAACTAAAATTATAAAATAAAAAAATTGAGATATATTCAGTAGTATCACACAAACCCTTGATCTTAGTACTAAATGTGATAAAATAATATAAATAATAATCTCTGAGGTAAATTAAAAATAACAAAAACTACATTTTTGACTTTCGGAGAAATAAAAAAGAATACAGTAAGTAATGTGTGATAAAACTTCCGATAAAATTCAAAATCGAAATTTCTCATATAAGTACGCAATTCTAGATTTTCAGATTAATCTTTAACATGCAATTACCGGAATTATACATAACTTAAATTATTTTTGTTATTATGTGCACAGATATATATCGTTAAATTTTTATTCATCCCATTTACATTTTTAATATCCTACACAGTATAAATATTTATTTAATCGTACTGAAAGTATTTCAGCTTACCGTTATTTTAATATTCGTGTTGTTCATTCATTTACAAAATGACAAATTGTAGACGTAAAAAGAGCCCAGATAACATTGATTATCATGAAAACATAATCAACTCATTTATTTAATTTTCGTAATCACCAACATATTTTTGCCACCTGCCCTGTCAAGTGGTCAGCGTCCCTGACTACGGATAGGGAGGTCCTGGATTCGAATCCTGGTTTGGACATGGATGTACTATATCTCTCTCTGTCTATCCTGTCTTTGTCCTTTCCTTGTATGAATGAGGTGTGAATGGTTGCCTACCCTATAAACGGGTCCCTATGGCATGTGTGTACTGAAGCAGTTCGGACTCCACACCAAAATTGGGTTCAGGTGAAAAAGTGGAGCAGCGCACCCCATATTGCCAGCCTAGCTGGACACGACAATAACAACAACCAACATATTTTGTTTCAATTTCTATAAATAGGTGGATAATTTTAAAGAAAAAAATAACAAATTAAAAATATTTAAAATTAGAAAATAAACATGATTTACTTAATTTAAAACACATTTCCCACTATTTAAGAATTTCGCAGTCAACCAACCGATAAAAGAAATTTAATATACGCAGCACAGTTCACGCGACGCCATTGATTTTCAAATTCCTATAAATTGGATTCTTAATTGCGGGAAATTCGCAATCCGACCCTCGAGACTCCCGCTGAATTAGAAGTTAAGTAATCAGAAGCAATTCTCATTAAAGCCAATGCAATTGAAGACACGATAAAATTCTTCCTTTCCGAATGCAGTCGGCCCCACACCATGTCACTGCCACCGCAAATTGCTCCCCCTCCCTCCTCCCAGCAGGGCAACTAAACTCAGACCGCGACTCCTGTACTTTAAGATTAGAGCTGAGGCGCTCCATGCGGGCTCGGTTCAACCCTAGAGCAAGACACAGAGCAGAATGACACATTAGTCCCCCCCCCCTTTCCTGGCTGTAATCCTCAAATTAACTGTTTTCCGCTTCAAGAGGCACGTGGCCCGCTCTCCGAATCCGCGCCTTCCCGACATTCCTGGGCAGCGTGCATCTTATCGAAATGTTTCTTTCTGAGTCACAAAAATGTTTCCCGCTTCAGGGGTGGGGAGTTTCCTTTTTATTTTGTTTATTTCTGCTTTTGTACCCTTATCGATGTGAAGTCATGTAAGGATTCATTTTCGCAGCACCCTGGAACGGGGAAGGACTGTTAACAGCTTTATAGAGCTTTGGAGAAAGTTGTATAAAGAAGAAGGCAGATTATCGCGAAATATCAATTTGGATATAACGAAGGGTAGCACAACAGAGAATTCTGTATATATATATATATATATATATATATATATATATATATATATATATATATATATATATATATATATATATATATATATTAAAGTTCAGATGAACATGAGATGGCGTGTTCCTCCGAACCACTCCTGGTACTTCACTAGAAGCCCTGGTAGGACACTTCTAACCAAGGGTACCAGAAAGCAACAAACAGTTCTTTCTCGCTTCATTAGTGGACATATTAAAGCTCTCGTTTTTCATCAAGGGCAGAAGAACTACCTGGATTGCCACTGGTGTGGAGCCATGCAGCCTCCCCTACCCATATTATAAACTGCTTGGATTTTGCCAAAAGTGACATTCTTAAAGATCTTGCACTATTTTTGGACTTGTTGGAAATCATGGGTTTTATGGAGATGGTCTAGCATTGCTTGATCATCTGGGATTAGCAACAACAACATATATATATATATATATATATATATATATATATATATATATATATATATATATATATATATATATATATATATATATATATATATATACGTAGCAATAGATATTTCATTAGAAGGAAATTTACATAGACGTAAAATGAATTATATAACAAAAGAAAAAAATAAATGAAATTAATAAACATTTAAACACAAATTTTATTTGGTAATGAACTCCAAAAATGAATATACTTCAGGATGCTAAAAATATATCGCATAGAATTAATATCTAAAAGTTAAATAACGTTATTTTGAACAATGTGAAACACATGTGTTTTTTTTTTTTTGAAATAGGACATTTTTTTAACTTTTTAAAATGTCAATTTCAACACTGCATTCCAATATAACCAACAGGTAATAAATAAAACAGATGCAGAATCTTTAAACTATGAAAGTATATATATATATATATATATATATATACATTTATATGTGTATTTTTTATATTTGAATATCATTCTTCTTTATTCTGAAATATTTTCATGCCAGTAATGATAATATTTTCTTTCTGAGTTTTCTCTTAAACCAGTAATATATTTTTCTCCATTTAAAATGTTCTAGTAAAGTAAAATATTATTTTTCTTATTTTGATGCAGTTAACTGACTGTTTGTATAAATATCGTAAATAGTTATTTATTGATACTTTCACCTTTTCACCTAAAATGGATTTATAATTCCATAATGGTATTAGTTTTACGAGCTTTCTGGAGAATCCTGAAGTTAGCTAATAAAGTTTTTATCAGATACACAAAATAGTGAAAATATAAGTTGCAAAACTTAAATATATTGTAATTATGTATCATTTTAAAATTTAGTTTTTACTTTGAAATAATATTTTACTTTCCAATGAATAAAAATTTGTATCTTTAAACTTTAGTTTGAAAACATTTATTTCAAATAATTAAATTTATTTAAAAAAACATTCAACTTTAATAAATGTGATGTAAAAATTTAATTAATATTATTGAAAATTAAATATTTATATTTCAATTAAATGAATTCATCCAAACAATGTAAGGGATATTTTGTTCTGATGCGCTGGTCATAAGATGGGCTTAATTGTCACAAATGTTTATAAGAGCAATATAATATAATTATATAAGAATTGACTTTAGTGAGCCGAATTTTAGCAACAATTTTCGTATTTTATTTGAAGATAGAACATAACTTCAAAAAAATTAAGTTCTAAATCATCTTTTATATTACTTATTGCGTATTTAATTTTCCATTAAATAAAGAAGCATTAAAATTTTAATAACACAAACTCCCAAATTTCATTAAATAAAATTTTACTCATAATAATACGTTTAGTTTTCATGTTTATTATTATAAATGCATGAGAGTATTTTCAATTATTAGTTAAAAGCTTCAAAATGTTATGAATTGCATTTATTTTGAATATTAATTTTCTGATACATTATTACTAATATCCTTAAAAGAATAGAAAAAATCGTTTTTTATATTTGTCACTCGATAGGTGTTAAAAAATTGGAGAAAATATTTTCAAAATTCGTTATAAATCTGTATAATGGGAAATAAGTGAAAAGTAATAAATTTTACTCGTTATTGTTTTTCAAATTTTACTGATTTGTATTTTATGCAGTCTTTTATCCCTTTAATAATTTTCATTTAATAATTACTAATTTAAGTTAAAATATGCATCTAATAAAATTACACATAATTTCACTGTATAATAAATAAAGTTTGAGAAATGCAGATCAAATTTATTTCATTAATTTAATTAACTGGTATTTTTCACTTGTTTACTCTAATTACAATAAAAGTTTGATACTAATATCTCTTCATCATTGTGTTGGAAAACTATTTTTATCAGAAAATATTCTTTTAGTGCCTTTTATCTCTTTTACTTGTATTATTAAGATTAAGATTTTTCATTTAAAATCTTATAAATTCCAATATTTAGCCAATATTGAAATACAGTAATTTATAATACAGGCATGTGTTGCCTTCTGGGAGTTTCCATAGGTTGTAAGCCTTATTTACAACAAGTAGTTTGTTACTTGTTGGTTGTTTGTGGCAAGGGAAGGAACTCAGAAAATTTCTAAGCACATCCCAATGGACATGCATGCTGAAGATAGAAGCACAACTAAATAGCCTGCACATCTTTAGCAATCTTTTTCTCATAGCAATCTTTTTAGCAACTCATAGCAATCTTTTTAGCAGATTAGCATTTAAAACCATTAACATATTTTATCTTCACCAACTTCACAAGGGCTTGACAGGATAGCCCATGGTAACAAGGTAAACTGAGTTATACTCTCAAACTATCGTCTTCTCTTGTATATAATCCGTAGCGGTGTATTATGCGCAAGAATATTTTTTTAATAAAAATGAAAAAAGTGTTGCATAATCCACAGTAATTTTTTCCACAAATAGTCAAAAATATATATTTCTGATAATGTAGCATCACATAAAATAAAAAATACATAGTATGAGTTAAAATATGATAAACTGTATAGGAAAAACATTTTTTATGAAAAACACCCGTTTGGTTTCACTTCATCGCAAAAGGCAATAAACTGAGATGAAAACACCAGGTCAATCATCAAGAGAGATAATCCTGAGAGGATTCTAGTACAACTTTGTACTAACAAGTTGTACTAGACTAATTAAAAAGTGGAATAATTACACTTTTACTAGCTTGAAGAGCAGTAATTTGGCAGGAACCAATGAATTCATGCTTTTATTGCCACAGTTTGATCTTGTTATGTGAATGTGGGAGTAAAAAATAGGACACATTTTGAATTAGGCTACTTTTTTCTAGTACCTAAGTAATTTAATAATTCTTGTGTCCATAAAAAAACATCATTTTTTAAATTTTCATGACAGTAATTGTAGCTTTCACACATAAAAGAAACCCATTAAAATATCCACCCTTGAATTCAATTATAATTTGTAACATTGTTACTCTTCAATTGCCAAGAACTATTTATTTTTTATTTCTCAGTTACCAGTCAATTCTGAGCAGAATATTCCTTACTAACTAATTTAAATTCCTTCATTTATGAATGTCTAAATCTCCAAAATAGAATTGGGGAAGGAAATCCTAAAACATATCCTCGCTTCAGAGATAATGCCACAATCTATTCAGCACCGATATTTAAATATCAAAGCATGAAAAATGAAATGATTATTTGTAAGTCCCTTACTAGCCGTAAATAATATGAAAATTTCCCAAAACCTAAGCACTTTTAATCTAAAAGTAAATAAAAAAGTGTTTTTTTTTATTTTTTAAACTTTTCTCAAAATTTAAATCTAGATGCTTTATACAGGTTTCCTGGTAAACTGGGATATTCCCAGCTTTCGCTATTTTTGAAATCAAACTTTGATGGAAAAAGAAATTTAATGAATAAGACAACATTGCCAGATATTCATTGATCCTACCATTTTTATTAATGGGATAAACAGGAAAATACACTAATCAGGGCCCTACATCTGCATCTTTTCCGGCTTCCTAACGACCTGCAGTGGAAGGGGGGGGGTCGGGGTGCTGAAGGTAAAAACAAAAGATATCGATAATCTGTCAAATCTGAGGATGGGCAAGGGCAAAAACAGCGTGATGTAATAGATTCGGTCCCATAAGTTACTCTCTAAATGTTCTTCTCGCATCAATACTCAATTACTTGCCAGCTAAAGTGTATCGACCGTCCCCAAATCGAAATTCTATTAGATTCTCCTTCTCCATCGAGAATTTACTTCGGCGTTCTTCAAAAAATACTTTTCTTTGTTGATACACTCATAGCTGAAGAAATTTGGCGATGAAAGCAATTGCAATGGAATAATTTGATTGGAATTTTATACAAGATATCAAGATTGGGCTATTTATTTTCTTTGGCATTTGTTTTTTATAAGCTTTCGTTGCCTGGAATAAAGAAAAAAATCAACAAAAGTTGATTTTTATTGCTTTGGTGGGAGATATCAAAAAGAAATTACTTTTTCTTTTTCAAAGAAAATATATCTATGTATTTCAAACTTTCTAGGACAGCTTTTGTTCTTTGGTATTATTTTGATTCGTTTTAGAAACCAAAAATACTTTTGTACTGCAATATTTTGTTTATTAGCTACCTTAACACGTTAAAGAAATTGCAGTACGTTAAGTCTATAAATTTTAAATTTTGTTTAAAAGAATACATCTTTTATTATTTTGTTAAGAAAATAAATATTATTTAATGATTAAATATTTTGATCATTTCAGTGTAAACATACAAGATTTTCTGTGTAGTAATAAAAACTATACGTTTTGCTTACCATCATTTTCAGCATAATAATATTTCGTGTGGAAAATACACAGACCTAAAAACAAATACGTACTTTCACTTTAATATTTTGTGTAAAATATAAGGCTGCAAATCTGCAAACCGATCACGTATTTTAAATTAGATTTTGTGCGTAAAATATACAGCTACAGTCCAGAAAACTGAACATGTATTTTTACTTTGATTTCAAAATTAAATATCCATTAATATTTTTCAAAATGTTTCAAAATAAGTTCAA
Source organism: Latrodectus hesperus (assembly GCA_037975125.1). Taxonomy (NCBI): domain Eukaryota; kingdom Metazoa; phylum Arthropoda; class Arachnida; order Araneae; family Theridiidae; genus Latrodectus; species Latrodectus hesperus. Next base: position 46,744 of record JAJQOW010000311.1, read on the forward strand.
AATATTTGGAATTAAAATTTACAGATAAATATTTATCATTTTATAGACATGCCAGTCTATACAAATAAATATTTATCATTTTATAGACATACCAGTTTTTAAGCACATAATATTTTTAATTATAAAGAAGATAAATATTATTACATCAATGTATAATTAGATCAAATAAATATCAAACAAAACAATTTAGGAAAAATTAATTTTACTTGTTAATTAAAATTAGTATTAAATTGTATGCATTTAAATTATTTATGTATATTATAATTGAATGTTTTGAAACTATTTTTGAATAATATATATAAATTTATAAAAGGCATCGATTTGTCTTTTTTTTTTAGTTATTTTTTTTAGTTTTTAAAGAAAATACACAGTACAGTCACCTTGAAGTGACTAAACGTACTTTCGAAGTTGACGCTGAACAACATATCACAGAAGGCAGGTAGCAACACAGTGCAGTTGAACACATACAAAGAGTATTTATAAGCTTCAGAATTCATTGCAGTCATTGGTACAATGCGGGGAGATTCATCCGACATCCAAAATGGCGTGGTTCGGATGGAAGCATTTCTAAAATGGCTAAGTTTGTAAGTTGTTCACGTGCCAGCGTAGTAAAAGCGTACTATACATGGCAAAATCGGACCATCAAAAATCCGCAAAGTGGCAAATGCTCCACGAGCCATAGATGACGAAGGTGAACAATGACTGTGGAATTGCATTCTGCCGAATAGACGTGTTACCTTTGAACAACTGAGGGCCCAAATGAACCAAAAGACTACCAACAGTGTCTCCTAAACTATTGTTCAGTTAACGTTGCTGCGTCTAGCTCTTGTAAGCTGACGCCTGGTTCGTGCACATATGAATACTGCTGTTCGTCGGGGACGTTACCCAATATACTTTCATGAACTATTCAAGATGTTATTTACAACTTTTACGGACTTTATTTTTAAATTTTTTTTAATTTTTGTGAAACGCTTCGCTTTTTGTACATTCATTTTGTCAAGCCATTTCATTTATTTTTCCTTTCTTCATTTGTATATAACACCACTGTTTGCTCGTTACTTTGTAAATCCATCTTGTTGGTTTTTCTTCGGTTTTCAATTAAGTCCTCTGTGCTGCGGTGAACGAGAAACACTTGGAGACGTTGTGAGGTGCTGTCTTGGTTTTGCCGGACTTATACGAAGGAGGGCAATACCTGTTAAACTATGCACTGATCAGGTGCTGTCTTGGTTTTGCCGGACTTATACGAAGGAGGGCAATACCTGTTAAACTATGCACTGATCAGGTGCTGTCTTGGTTTTGCCGGACTTATACGAAGGAAGGCGATATCTGTTAAACTATGTACTGATCAGGTGCTGCATTGGTTTTGCCGGACTTATACGAAGGAAGGCGATACCTGTTAAACTATGTACTGATCAGGTGCTGTCTTGGTTTTGCCGGACTTATACGAAGGAAGGCGATACCTGTTAAACTATGTACTGATGAGGTGCTGCCTTGGTTTTGCCGGACTTATACGAAGGAGGGCAATACCTGTTAAACTATGCACTGATCAGGAGCCTTCCTTAGTATCTCCTTGTCCTTGTTCGTCTAGGACAAAGGCTGGTATTTATAAGAGAGTACCGTAACTGGACCTCCACTGAGTGCCAATCGGCAGTGTTTTCTGATGAATCACGATTTTCTTTCCATCGGGCAGGTGGAAGTTGGCATATACGACGGGAAATCTCTGAAAGCAAACAGCCTGTAACCACCGCTGGAACGGTCCAGGCTGGATGTAGGCACAATATTGTCTTTGGAATGATTTTTCGGCATTCCTTTGGTTCACTCATCATTGGGAAAGGTGCGATGGATCAATATAAGTACGCACCTGTCCTTGCGGATTATGTCCACTCTTATATGCGCATTGATTTTCCTCAGGATGATAGCACCTACCAGCAGAACCATATAAGGTGTCATACAGCTGACAGTGTACATAAGCAGCAGGATAAGTTTGCATTCTCCCCTGGCCTCCAAACTCATCTGACTTAAACTCAATTGAGAATTTGTAGGACCATCTTGATTGGGTTGCTCGCGACATTGATCTTCACTTGAGTAATCTAGCGCAGCTGCGCAGTGCGCTGAAAGGTGCATGGCTCAGCATGCTAGGGTAACACCTTCAGAAACCTAATTGACACTCTTCCTGTACGCCTCGTGGCAGTCCGCTCTGATAAATTTAGTTATTCTGACTTTTAACAGGAGGACACAGTGACTGGACACTATATTTGGATTTTGTATAGAAATTTGTTGAAAAATTAATTCAACGAAACAAAATTTGTGATATGAAATCAGTTCTGATTTAAATGATTTGAAATTTGCGCTCTTACACTATTAATTGTAAAGTATAGTTTTTCAATACACATGTTTTAAGTAAGGATAATTGCTATATTTTAATTCTAAATTTTAAAATAATCTATCTCTAAAATTGTTGTGAATTCTTATAATTTACGTAGGTAACTAAAAATAAAATTTCCAACTAAAGACTAATTTACTATTAGTAATAAAAATGCTGTTAATAAAATCACAATGAAAAATATTAGACTTTTATAAACGTTTATTATTTTTAAGGCTTTTACTTAAAATCAGTAACTGCCCACCCTGTCTAGTTGTCAGAGTCCCTGACTACGGATAGGGAGGTCCTGGGCCCGAATCCCAGTTCGGGCATGGATGTACTATCTCTCTCTATTTATCCTGACTTTGTCCTTTCCTGTGTATGAATGAGGTGTGAATGGTTGCCTACCCTATAAACGGGTCCCTATGGCATGTGTGTACTGAAGAAGTCAGACTCCACACCAAAATATGGGTTCAGTTGATAAAGTGGAGCAGCGCATCCCATATTGCCAGCCTAGTTGGCACATGACAACAACAACTTAAAAAGTTAAATAATACTTACAATTAGTTTGTGCACCAGTTGGACTGGACATTTTTAGGAATATAATTTTACTAGATGTTGAACAATACATTCAGTTTGATTCATAATTACTGAATTGGAAAATTTAACCGAGTAATAGAACATACTAGAGTAAAATTTATATTTTGAAAAATTGCTTCACCTTATAATAAGCTTCTTGAATTACTTCATTTCTATTAAAATCTTTTTTAAGAATCTCATGTTTATCTTTTACTAAAACATTTAAATTTATTATAAAAACAGAAAAAATAATCCTGTAAGTAATTAGGCATTAAAATAATAATTAACTAGAACGCATCATATAATGAACGAAAGTATGCACACTTTTTGTCCCACTGAAGAAATAATTTGCTTATTTTCTTTTAAGTCTAATATTTGTGTGTGCGTTTTGAAAATATTTTTCACCTTTTAATTCCCATTTTGAAATATTTTATATGTATTTAAATTCCTTTAAAAAAACGCATGCTTTAGCTTTTAGACTGAAACATTTTAATTTTTTATCATAAAAACTGACAAAATAATCCTATAAACTATTAGATATTAAAATAATAATTAAATTCAATGCATTAAAAAGTGAAGAATAGTATATTTACTATTTGCCACACTTGAGAAATAATTTGCTTCCATTCGTTAAACTGTATAAAAATGTAATTTTTGAACTGTTTAAAAAGGAAAATGTGGTCATATGCTTTGAAAGAAACTTTATTTGGGATTTCAATAACTAATAACAATAAATAAAAACGTATCATTGACTTAAAATCTATAAATTTAAACACACAAATACAATTTTACCTTACAGAAATGCTTTTCAATACATCATATTCTAGATTGTTTTTTTAAGAAATTATTATTAAAAATGCTGTAGCAAATTTTATGCACGAAAATTAATTAGAAAATTTAAAAAAATAAAACGACAGTAATTGATTTTTCTTGTAAAAAATAACATGGGATATTTATTTAATTTTTTATACATCAACATTGAACAAAATTTACAAAAATGCATATTTGAGCTTAAAATTTGAGATATTTCTTTTTTTAACTATCATCAAGCCTCATAAAAATCAAGGCATTTTACTAGAAAGCAAAAGTGACTTTTCCTTATTATTTCTCACACATTTTCTTATCATTGCTACTATATCAAAAATTCCTGTTTTAATTTGAAAAAAAATTATGTATTTTTTAAATCTGTTATAAAAGTTTATAGAAAGAAAAAAAAGTCACTCAGTCTGTATTTTTCTATCTTAGCTTAATTATTTTGCAATGATAACTGAAAATGCAAAATTACTTCATATAATTTTCCATAAATTCTATAAATTACTAACATTAAAGTAGGAATGTATAGATAAATTATTATTCTTTTAAACTTAGCCTATTATTTAATTTAATACCTTTACACAATTCCAACTGCAACGTTGATAAACTCTTATTTAAATAAAATATATTCATGACTTTCACTAAAAATTTCTATGTGAGCTTAAATATGCAAAATGAAGCGTAAAACTACTATTCCGAATGTCTCATTTACATAGACTTAAATTTATGATCCCGGTATCTGCGTAAGCTCAGAATTTAAATGCAATTGATGTAAGTTAAAATGCAGGAGTTTTCTCGAATGCGTTAGATGTGTGTTCCCACTCGCTCCTTGGAGGAGGAATATTTCATAAATATGTGAAGTGCTAAGATTATTTTCATTTTATAAATGCTCCAACACACATCTGTCCGACGTAAAGCAAGAGAAATAAGCTCTTTGCACTTGTAGTTTCTTAGAAAGGCGAATAGTTTTTTATTTTTTACTTTTATATTTCCGAATAAAATTTTATCTTAAGAAATAAAATAAAGCTATATTTGCGTTAACATTTTGTAATAAATTTAATGTATAGGATTCTGATATATTTATCGGATATGAAACTTTATTAGTCATTTATTCTTAATTTATATATATGTGTATATTAATGTTTCATTTTTGTTTTTATACATACCTCATTGTGCAGCTCTGAATTCAGACTTCTAATCTTATATTTATCTTAAAAAATAAAACTTTTCTAAGTTAATTTTTTTTAATAAATATGATATTCAGACTTCTCGATAAAAATATTTTTCTATTAAAATATTTTTGTTCTAATTTTTAAATGCATTAATTTTCCTTTCTTATTTTAGACTGATACCTGTTAGCATCTGATTTCAGCGACTACAGTCACAATCTGAATTTTACTTTAAGTAATTAAATAAGACTGTTTTCACGTTAGTATTTTTCAGTAAATGTATCGCAGAGATTTCAATAAATTTCAATAATTTAATGAGGAATATTTTAGACTTTTAATTTTTAAATTTTAAATGCATAATTATCTCTTATTTTTATTCTAAATCATATCTGATTGCATGAGAATACAGCAACTTCGAGTCTTAATCTTATCTTACGAAATGAAGTAATTTTTACGTTAATGTACCTTAATGAATATAGTATATATGTCTTACGTTAAATTTAAATGGTTTCAGTCTCTTTATTTTTAAATTTAAAATATGTTACTATATCCTTTTTTATGTTTAGTTATATCTGATAGAGCGCTTTACAATGAAACGTAGTCTTAATTTTATCTTAAGAAAGGAAATTTGATTATTTTTATGTTAATAAAAATAACCTTATTTTTAGAATCATGTATATAATATAGACAGATAGATAATTATAAATGTATATATTATGTTTTTAATAAATAAAGTTTAAAATATAATATATACATTTCTCGATAAATTTAGTTGGCATCAAAAGTTATTATTCTTTGTATTGTATCAATATATTTACGCATTCCTAAGCATATCTTTTAAACTTAAGATTTTAATGACTTCTAGTATTAAAAAATTCTAATTATATAATTAAGATAAGTCTAATATGGAGAATTTAGTTTTCTTTATCAAAAATACATTTTTAATAAAAAACAAATTTTAATAAATATTATATTTTTAATTTAAATTCCTACATTCAGTTCTACTTAGCTCTACTTGAGAAAAATGCAAGAAATAAATCTGAAGAAAAAATATTTGCGAGACTGATTTGCCACAAGAAAACACTTTGTTGTCTCATTTATTGACGATCGTGATACAACAGTATTTCACGCTGTTTAAAAGTTTGGTTTAAGTAAACAGTGAAAATAAATTTTTTATTAAATTATTTACTTTTAAATGAACATGAAATTAGAATTACATGAAATAAATACGTATTTCACTACATTTTATTTCAAAAAATTTCCGTTTTACTTGTATGAGCTCTTTGGATTAGTTTTCAAACAGGCTATTATCGGTATCGAATCTGTAATTCATTCAAGATTGTATTACGTGAAATATTATGCTGTAATTTTTAATGTTGTAATTATTATCAACAACTACGCCATTATTCAAGTTGTTATAAAGAAAACTATATGTCTGGAAATGGAAATACATTTCTCACTTCTCTTAACAAAAAACGAGAACAAAATATTATTATACTTTATTTACTGATAATAAAGAGCTGTTATATAAAGAATTAAGTATTCATAGAAATTTCAGTTTTCGTATAGAAAGTGAAATTGATTTTGCAGTATATACTTTCAAATATATATAGTTGCTTTCTGTGTTACAAATATTCTATTACTATTTAAAAAATGAAATATATGAAAAGGAATTTCTGGCAAACATTTTAAAATATAATAACTTTTTGTAATATTATATTATATTGTCAAAAATTTAATGATTAAATTGTTAAATGTATCAATTACGTGATATAAATTTCAAATAAAAAACAAGTATTTTATCATACGTCATTTTTATAGTAATTAAATATTTTTCACTAGTTCGAAAACAGCTTTAAATAATTAATACCTATATCCTTTAAAAGTTCTAATCTTATGTAATGGAAGTTGTACATTAATGCTTTCTAATTCCAAAGATTGCAAGCGTTAATTATGATTTCATTGTTAATATTATAAAGACATTTTAAAAATTACCGGAAATAAGACTTGATCTAAAAACAAAAAAGATGATATTTCACTGAGAAATTAAAAAAAAATTAGAATTAATGAAGTTGTAATATCTATGCTTTTAAGGATTTTGAGTGGAATTCTAATCAAAGAAAGTTAAAACTGAAATAGCCTTAGGAGATAAAAATTAATTAAAAAATATCGGAGACAATGCAATCAAATAGGAACATAATCTTTTTGGTTAAATTAAATACCAAAAAAGGATTCATTTAATGTCACAAACGACTTTGGCAAATAAGACTTGAGTGCTAAAAGGCTCTGATTTTTAAGAATATATAATAGCTATCGAGTGTACTCATATATATTATATTCTTATATTAGATCAAAACAGTCCGGTGGCTTAGTGGCAGCGTTTCACGCTCCCATGACACAGGTCCGAGGTTCGATCCTCGGGCTGAGCAAGGTTGACTCAGCCTTTCATCCCTTCAGTGGGTCGATTAACTGAGTACCAAGCATGCTTGGGAACTAAACACTGGGAGTCTTACGTTAGGCTGACCACCTAACTGGGACATATGCTTCGCACCCCAGGGCCCTCGGTCATAAAAATAGTTATGGGCACTGTAGGCCTTGGCCCACATGGGCTGTCGTGCCATGGAGTTTAGTTTTTATTAGATCAAAAATGAACATTCATATTTAAAATATTTATGTATGCAAATTAACTTTTAGTAAACTTCAGAGGAAAATTATTGGTGATATTGTATTACGAAAATTGCATCGTTTTAAGTTATGACACCAGTGTAATGTTTATGTGAACCATCGCTTAAAATATTTCCAATCGAACTAATGCACTTCAAAATCCTTCTTTCCTAAATGCTTTCAAATTTTCAATTCTGATTGATTCATCTACGTGCAACTTCTGAAGGAATTTTCCACTTCCAACTGTAGTAAGTACTCCACTGGAACTTTCGTATCAAGAGGACAAACAAAATAAAGACGATTCCGCGTGATCCCCCGCGTGGGTCATAAAACTGAACTGGAGGTCGAGAGTGGTCGGATTCAAGATCTCGATTTCCCATTAAGAGGGCAAAGTTCCCTCTTCGTCTTGGATTTGGAAGGGAAAAATTCCCAGCTCTCCTTCGATAAAGTGTCATTAAAGAGGTTGAAACCAAAATACTCTGCTAGGATTAGTCCTTGACTTTAGTCGAGAGTACCGATCAGACCTTAAGCCTGTCAACAAAGGAGTATTTACGTTTCAACCTTAAGGTAAGTAGTGTAATTTAACTTTTTCTTACTTTGTCATTAAAGGAAGAGAGAAAAGTTAGGATTTCAATGAGAATACAGATGCAAAATACAGGCACATCCACCATGGATCGATGAAAAAAAGAAATATCTGAGCCAAAAATGAAAGGACGAATAATACAGCATAAAAAAGTAGGAAAAGAGCTAACATGTCATTTCGTAAAGAAAAAATATTGAAATTTTAAAATGATATTCCTTTACTAACCAGCTCAAATTAAATATTATTCATTATTAGGGTCATAATATAATAGTTATATTTTATATTTTTTATGTATCACGTAAAATTTATTTCTATTTTCATAGAATTTATTATCTCACATTAATACATGCTTTTATGAATATTTTTTTTTTATTTTTTGGAATTTATTTGTTTGTTGAATGAGTTTATGTAAAAAATTAAATTTTTATAAATAATAATCAACATGATCTCATTTTTTTCCGATTGTTTATTTGTTCCGTGTTATATTATTCCTAAATCATATCAAACATATAAGGCTAGTTAAAAGATTAAAAATTAGTATTTTAAATAAAAATTTAATTATTCTTCTATAAAATATGTTGTTAAAAAGAAAAAGATATAAATATAGCGTAATATTATTTAATTAACAGTCATAATATTTTTCCAAATTTTCTTAATAGTAAACAAATTATAAAAAAAATTTAATTCTCAAAAGTTGGGTAATTGTTTGATGACACAAATGTATTTAATTTTTTAACATACTTATTCTTAAAAATATAAATTTAAAACGCTTTTTGTAAAGCGACAGGGGACAAATCTTGAGACAAAATAAAGTCATCAAAGAAGTTTATAAGAGCTTTATGTAAATGTAAATCTCCAGATTTTCAATTACGTAAGGCTAAATACCGTATGCTTTACAAAATTATGAAAAGTAACTTATGTATTTATGAAAAAAATAAAAAAAAGACATTGTTTGTTTAAATTCATTGATTTCTATTTTTATGAATTAATTAGAATTATTGCAAATAAATCATGTAAACAATTTTAAATAATGCATTTTAAAAATGAATTGTTTTTTATTCATTAATATTTCCCATTATTTTCCAACAAAATATATATAAAATATTTCAAAATTTAATAACACAGAATTTTTTTGTTCATTCGTTTCGCTATTAGGTTTGCTAATGGGTATATTCCTGTTTAAAAATTAAAAAAAATAAAAACTGTAAACGTAGTTGGTAAAATTAATTTAAGCTTGATTAAGAAAATCAGTAATTATTTCTACTACGAGAAAAATAGAAACAAATTTGATAGTGAAAGCATATTTCAGTATTCGTTAAATCTCATAATACTATTAAATTTTAAAATTCTTCATTGAATAATGCTATTAATATCTTACAATCCCTTTTATCTACAAGAGTACATCATTCCTTTTAGTTATTTTAAAGTTTGTCTCCCTTTCTTAGAATGTTTTCTTAACTATGCAATTAATAATATAGTAACTATGCAATTAATTACTTAACTATGCAATTAATTAATAGAGAACATCTAAACAAAGCTTTGATGAAATTTCTGTTCTCAGTAATTGTCTGAAAATTTTTACGGCATTTTTAATATGAAATGGTTGCAAGTTAAAACATTACATCTTGGATGCTTAAGTATTGCATATTAAATATTGCATGAGAACTGACATAAAATATTGTATAAAATCACAGAGCCAATAAATATTTAAAATAGGCTTTACTAAAGTAATTTCAATTCTGCTAATTATCAATAAATTTATATCGAACCTTACTTTGCATTTGTTGCATATAAAAAATATTACATCAAATATAGTAAAGTGCAACACTGTCTCAAGAGTTACATAGTAAATGTTTTATGCGTTACAAAAGCAATGATGCAAAGTATTGCATAAGTACACTGGCATTACAATAATTTTGCTTAAAGTATTTTTAAATAAGAATTCAATGCAGTTTAGAAATTTTAAAATTATTTCGAAGTAAACAGCTTATATCATTCTTAACATATATCTTAAATGGTTTTGTTTCAAGACCAGTTGTTTTTTTAATTTGAAATAAAAATTTTATAACTATGCGAAAATAAATAAATTCCATCTAAAAATAATGAAATACTTTAAAAATTTAATTTGTTGGGGGCATTTTTCTATTTAACTATTTTAATTTTAGCAAATTGACAATAAAAATCCTATTTCATCAACTTTGGAAAACATTTCAATTTCAATTTAAAAATCTGGAACGATTGTCTGCAAATCGGAAATTTTAAATTTAATACCGATTTCTAAAATTATCTAATTTATATCGCTACGTATTAGCATTACTAATTTTATTTCAAATATTTTAATGTTTAATAATTTTGATATTATTTGATAAGAAATAAATTTCTCCCACAAAATCAAAAATACCTTGTTAATTCAATTTATAGTGCTTTTTTCTCAAGTAATTTTATATTTTCAACGAATTAAGAAATCCACATCATATTTTATTGGCTTTAGAAAAATATTTAAATTTTATGTTCTAGACGTTGTTTGCTATAAGGAAATTTTAAATTTATTACGAAGCAGTAATTTTACATTATTTCTAAACACTTGTAGATCTTCATGTTTAAATACATCATTCCTTTAATTTCAAATAATTTCTTAGAAAACTGTTTTCAAAATAGAATTTTTTCTATGAAGTCTGAAATCTTTTAGTGATGCAGTTTATGAGGTTTCTCTTTTTTTATTTTTTTGGAAAATTAAGAAATTAAAAACAACAATTTCATTAGATTTTGAAAATATTTCATTTTTATAACTTAGACGTTGTTTGCAGTTAAGAAGTTTTAAATTTTTTATAAAGGTTTATCTCTAATACAGCTTCGAGTTATGAGAAGTGGTATCAAGGATCTCCAATAATTTTCTTTAAAATAATTGAATTCAAATGAAAATGTATCCATACAATTCCATATCACGCTTTTTAAAACTCTGGATGTTAATTTATTTTCATTCATTTAATAAATATTTTGATTTTAATAAATTAAAAAAATATCAAATTATAATTCCTTAGCTTTTTTTAAAAAAATATTTTAACTTGATAAATATGGACGTTGCTTATTATTCGGAAATACAAAAGTTGCTTCAAAGCATCATATTATATTACTTTTAAAAATATCTATCTTAAATTGCTTCCTGTTAAAATAGATTACTTCTTAAAATCAATCTCTTTACATTAATTGTTATCAAAGTAGGTTAATCACTTTTCCGCAAACTCAGAAATACTCTGATATTTCAAGTGATGGAGTTTTTTCATGATTTTTTTAAATTCTCATCCTATTTTATCTACTTTTGAAATTAAAAATATCACATTACGTTTTTTTTTTCACATTTTTTGAAAAGTACAATGATTTTATGATCTTGTTGTTGCATGCAGTTAGGAAGTTATTAGTTTAATTATTTCTAAAGATATATTTACTCTTGTAGTACTTCATGTTAAAATCAGAAATTTCCTGAATTTTAAATATTTTTAACAATATTTGGTATTAAAATAAATCAATTTCCTCTGCAAACTCTGAAACAATCTGGTAATTCAATTTATATTAGTTTTTTCACTTGATATTTTTTAATTTGAGCACATTAGAAAACTCAAATCATGTTTCCTCAGATTTTCAGAAATATTTCAATTTGCTGGTCTTAACCCTTTTATTTTTTTGATATTTATTGGTATTTTTAATACAAAACGGAAACCACATTTCAAGGCATTTATATGATATGTTTTATGATAAATATTTTACCACTCTTTTCCCATGAATAAAAAATGAGAGAAATGAGCTCCGGCTGATTCTCATTTAAGCGGGATATTTATTTCCCGTTATGATTGTTAGAAAAACTTATGAGACAGAACTAAAAATGATCGCGTCGGACGCTGGAAGCCATCCATTTCTTACCCGGGATGAGTAATCGCTCCTTCGGAATGAAGGAAAACTTCTTAAGAAAGATCCTGCGTCCCCTACAAGATAAGAAAGGATTTGAAAAATATATTCATAATTCGACTACTTTAACCGAACATGATATGCCGAAAAGGGGATTTAAAAATAAGCGATGACAAATGAGATAAATGTTATAAGAACTAAAAAAATTGTAAGAATAAAATTATGATTTATTCAATAGAATATCGTATTCAACAAAATTTTGAAAGAAAAATATTAAAAAGTTGTAGACATTCTTTTATAAATTTTTAGAACAAGTAAGAAAAGCGAAAAGAGGAAAATATTTGGATTTAATACATCAAGTTTTACTGAAAGGGAATTCTATATAAAATGAATAAAATATTTGTGTAAATTCTATGTTATGAATTAAATTTTTGATCTAAGATTACATTTTTAAAATACATTTAAAATTTAAAATATATTATTAGAGGAAACTGAAAAAGGACCTGCATGAGTAGATTACAAACTCAAGTTAGTGAAATATTAAAAAATCCTGTTGTTGTTGTTGTTGTTACTTATGACACTTAGACAAGCCAAGCTCGCTATGCCTTGGCAATGCGAATTTAAGTCAATTGGGAGCGTCTTTCGCTTAATCAGAGCACCATGAAGGTGAAAGTAAGACTTTTGCTCTTCGAATCCTCCGATAGATGGCAGCACTCAGAGGATCTACTCCCTCTATTTTGGCATTGATCTGAAGGGGGAGTAAATTTCTCCAGACCATTGCACCCATGGTAACTGCTCAACGACTGACCACAGGACTTTCGATTTCACAGATTTAACGAGCACGTTTATCGCATGTACTCGGTGGGTCTTTGGCGGCAATGGGAATCGAACCACGTCCTTCCGGATGGAAGACCGATACCCTAACCACTAGGCTACCACGGCCCCCTATTTAGATGATCCTAAAAATCCTAATTTAGATGAAGAATTTTCTGCCCCTTTTTTAACATAGATTATTAGTAATATTATATTTTTTTTTCACTAATTTTGTCTAAGTTAGAAAATAATCACTATAGAAAACAATAAATGATACTAATCATGTTTATTTGTATAATATTGAAAATCTCTGAAATTGTATTAAAATTACATGCTTGATTTATTTTGTATAATGATACATTCATTTACAAATAAAACCGATTTTTAGAGATCGTTACCCGGGTCGGGCAAGATGTCTGTTCTTGGATCAGAGCCCCTATCCCTGAATGCTTTGCGGCAAATCGCCCTCTAGCTGTTTTGATTGGGGTTGGCTACAGGCGTGATCAGACAACTGTCGCGAGATTTCAAAGTTGACACACTCATGTACAACGTCATGTGACGGGCCACAAAGTCTATCCCCTGAATCCAAAATGAAATGTAACTCAAGCGGCTCCTGCTGGCTTCATTTTGGTCTGCATTCATTTAAATAAATGTCAATTATTCTCGAGCTCAGAGGCTGTGCTCCATCATTTGAAGGCGTTCGGGCTCATGGACCCGTTAGATGTTGCTTTCAACCAGAAGATATAAGCAACGACAGCATAAAAAAACCGACTTTAAAAGATTTACAGAAAAAAAAATAACATTTATATACTAATATTTGCTTTTATCGTGATCATTGAAGTATAATTTTGATTTTAAATAGCTTAACGTTTATGAATAACAGAATAACGTTTATTATTCGTTAAAGGTTTAATATTTATAATGATGTTTCTCAAAAGATTGCTTAAAATATTGATTGAGGATTTTTGTTTAATGGGGTAATATTTAGTCAAGATGTATTTTTGAGTTCAGTCATTTGAAAATGAAAATAAATTTCACATACCATACTAAATTTTAAAATAAATGTTTTCTTATAAGCTTTTGTCATAAATTAGCTTCTGGTTTTGTTAATTTTAAATATAATCACTTTATAGAAAAAATTTTTGCTTGCGCTTGTGAGTTCTAGTATTTTCCCAGGCGACTGGTGAATACAGCCCACTGTCTGCGAAACATTTCCCCAGAAGGTAATATATGGAATGTTGCGTTACGAATTGGTTGCGTGTTTTCTTTCACTAATAAGTCCTATTGCCTTTAATGTTTTATTTTAACAATAACAACCTAACAAATAACAATTTTCGTGATTACATTCCATAAAATTAAGTTCCACACCATAATACACTGGTGCCAATACGGTCTGCATTCGACCGCATCCAAATAGCAACTGGGCTAGATTCCCCATCGGATAGGGAAGATGCGCTTCTCAATTCCCTTTTAGGGATTTACTGTGGCTGAGTTGCCACATGGCATATGTTGGAATGTCTTTAAGCAGGCTCACAGTTCACCATACGATGTGAAATATGAAGATAATAATCGCCTCAGTATGCTTAGAAACAGAACACGATCCAAATCATGGTTGAATAACAAAATATGAATTCGCTTCTGCTTTCATGAATATTGCTCTTCCCGCGTGCATATCTGTCAGGCTGCTTGAATTACATTTTCAGAGGTTTCCTTCCTATTATCATAAAATGCAACGTATAAAGTGCTCGCCTGGAAGTATGCTGTTGGCAGTTAGACTATCTGATACGTGGTGCCAAATATAAGAAAAAATACCTGTTATATAACACATTTTGATTAGTAAAATGAAGTAATAAAACTAATATAGATTTAACGTTATTGATCCTATGATTTTAATAAACTAATAATATCCAATCTCGAATTCTAACAGGATGTACAGGTTTCAAAATATAAAATCTAAACTTGTGGCATGATAGCTCATTTAGGGTCAAGGCTTGCAATGCCTGTTTTCTTTGTCAAGAGCCCCGGGGTTAGGTGAAGCACATGTCCAGTTTAGGGGATCCACCCCACGGGAAATCCCCAGTGTTAAGTTCCGAAGCTAAACTAATATAATCATTTAGTTTAGCTTTTGTTATCTGAACCAAGCTAAGCTAAAAGAGTTATAGAAACGACATTCTTATTGCAGTGGTACCAGAATAATATTTGAAAAAATGGGAAATTAGAACTTAGAAAGATAAAGCTGCTTTAAATATTTTATCAGAGGCATTAACGTATTAAAAATACAAGGAGAGACTAAACTTTACTCGGTCTCAGTTTAATTAGGTTTACATGAATTCTAATATGTACTTCTGGGTAATATTTGCATCATTTCACTCTTTCCAGGTTAGATTTTTAGTTCCTGAACTTTGGCTTTATTTAAATCCTGCAACAAGCCGGCTTCGTTGGAGGAGAGCTCAAGAACGGGAATAAAGATAAGATGCCGCACTTTTGCACGCTTCACAAGAGCCTCGGAAAGAAATTAAAAGCGAACATCTGCCACTGAGACTGCATAACTTCGACAAACTAAAGCAGCGCCCGCCTTTGCGTGAACCGGGAAGGTGAGTCTTTTGCATTTCAAATCTTCCTTCGGTTCGTTCGAAAGCCTCATTAAAATATTTTATAAACTCGTGACACGTTCTTGAATCTACTTCGATATGAATAAAAGTCACGTTATCTATTAAATCTCAGAAATCCAATCGCAAATTTATCCGAACAAACTGGCTTGAATTTTGTATTAAATTAATTAAATGTAGGATATGAGGTAGCTTGTGTATGGATCCACTTCGCATTGTGCGCTTCAATGAATGTAATGAGTTCATCGAAGTCAAATTTATTTCGCGGAATTTATTAGAAAAATTAATTCGTATAAATTATGTGAAGTATTGAAATTGGATAGAAAAAATATTATTGTATACATTGTAAATGTACAGCGTAAAGTTAGAAAATTGTACATGCTATAAATAGAATGGTTAATTTCATAATCATTATCAAAAAACTTAACATTCATTTCATTATTAAAACTGTGGATTGCTTCATTAAGTCATTCATGAACACAAAATAAATTTTGTTCGGATTAAGAAAAATCATTTTCAGATTTACATTCAAAAGTATAATTTTGGATATAAACTTGAAAATGTTTTTTTAATCGTAAAAATGTTTTCCATTGTTTTTATCTAATCTAATAAATAATTTCCGTGATCAAAGTGTCAAACTGCGTATAAAAAGAAAATATTTATCAACGTAATAAGTAATTCATTATTTTATTCTATCTGTAAAATGAGATTCAAGTTAATATTCTCTCTTTAAATTTGAGACTACTCAGAAAATTCTTAATCTAGAAGATGAATAACAACATTTTTATTATTATATTTAAAGCATTTTGTGTTTTAGGAATCTTCTAAAATTTTCAAAACTTTTTCATATTCATTTAAAAACTATTTAATAAACATTTAAAAAACTTTTATAAAACATGTGAAAATTTTTTTATGACCGATTGCTTATAAATCTTAGATATTAATTATAAATTAATTTATAAAATGAATTTCAAGGTTGTGTTAAGTATACTGATTCCTAATAAGCAGATATAAGTTTAAAGAATGCCATTAAATTATATTTTTTTGTGGATCTGTATTTAAGAGTAAAAGAATGTCTTAAAATAATAATTTTTAAGAATATTAATGACGAACATAAACACTATAGAAAGGCATTTTATGGGAAATATTTGAATCGCAAAATGAAGTACAAATTTAAATTAAATATTAAAACATTTTTGTTAAACGTTATAAAGCAGAAAATAGGTAAGTGATTCTGAAAGCTTGCATGAATAGGACCGCGTGGAAAAATATGCGTGAATTATAAACGTTTATGAAAGAATTTTATATTTGAGTGCAAAATTCTTCACAATACAGACAGGAAAAAGACCAACACTATGAATGAAGCTCCAAATAAACTCACATAATGTATCGAAAAACATTTTATCATTTGATCCAGAAAGAAAAGTTGTTATTTCTGGTAGATATTAGATGAAATCCAGCCTAACATATTCTTTCATATCGATTATCTGGTACTTAAAAGGATAGGAGGGCAGGTCCTAGGAAACGAGAAATAAGGAATTCGTTTGGGAGATAAAAGCGTTTCTTTTATAATACTTTCAATTTCTATATTGCTACCTTATTTTAAAGTAGGCAACTTTATATTTTTCATTCTTGTATCTGAAATTAATATGATTATCTTCAATAACATTAAGTTTTCATGTTGTATTTAGAAAAACCACATTATTTGATTTTTAAAGTAATATCAGATAATAAATTTGTTATAAGTAATATCAAATAATACATTAGTGAGTGTTCAAATTATATGAATCTGTTTGCAAGAGTTATTAGATATTTAGTCTAGTGGTGATATCCTTGAGTAGATGGTACTGCTACATCTGTAGGACGTGAGGTGTGAAATAATGAGGCTATTTATAAGAATTTGGGAAATGTGTCGTTTCTCTTCTACAAATTGCAGCCACTAAGTCATAGATTATGAAATAGGATTTTGTGGTTTTGCAACAATCACAGTCTGAGTTTATATAAATAAATTCGATATAAGTAAAAAAAAAGCATGTTGGATTACTCCATAATGTGTATTACTTCAACTTAAAGAACATTCTTTATGAAATGCATTTGATGTACACTGTACAACATTTTATTTGCATAGATGGGGTCAAAAGAATATTAATGTTTAATGGTTTGGAAGCCCATACTCTTTTTTATCATGGATTCCAGACCATAGCTCAAACGTTTCGTTATAACGACATTTCCTGTATCAGTTGCTGGAGTTATTTCTCTGTACAAAATTATGTCTAGAATTAAATTAGAAACTGAATGGAGGGAGCTTTCTGTACTTATGATTTTTTTACAGGCATAAAGACAAACTGAATGAAGTATATTTTGACTGAAAAGTATAATTAAGATGTATAATTAAACTATTATCATTTCTGAATTTCACTCCCTGTTCTTAACGAATTGTAGATTATATCTTCTATCATTGCTTGCTATGGTACTTTATACTGATGTATATTAAATAATTTAATACGATTTTCTTGAGTAATATTCCACATCCCTAAAAACAATTTCTTTTTTATATATATATATGTAAGCAGCGTTAACCCCACTTCATTGAATTCCTCCGCATTCTACTTCCTTGTTCTAAATCATGAATTTCGATAATTTGGATATAGTAAATATTTCCAATCAATTCTTCACACAAGATGAACAACTGAATTTTATCATTAAAGAAGTAAAAAAAGAAGATTCAGTGATAACACGATTTCTAGAATTATATATCATATGTACTATATGAATTTGAATGTTGTGTTAGACACGAAATTTTCTTCTTATGGCTTTAGTATGAACCTATGTTATTCGAATCAACAACCTAGGAATCGTGATCTGCTCTTGAACATGCTGTAAATGTTAGGCTGTTCTCTAAGGTATAGCAAAAGATTAAATAATTATTTCGTATTGAGATGGTTTTCATTTTAAGATATTTTAATTTTAAAAATTAATGAGTATATATATATAAAAGTAATATTTTAGTTATACTATAGAGTATATCAAAAAAATTTTCGGACAGAAATTACGAAACACGTAAAAATAATTTAACTCAATGTGAGAAAAATATTTAAAATCATCATTTACTAAATAAAAATTATTTTGTTGATAAAATATTTTATAAATAACTTTTTTTTACAAATTCTATGAATTTTATTATTTTTGCAAATGTGCATACTTTGTTCCAAAAATAATATAAAATCCCATACATAATTTCAAATCTTTTTGTAATTCTATCCATAATTCTGTTACTGAAATAATATTTTTCATGAGAAAAATCACAATTCTTTTTAAAGAAACTGTGAGGTACCATTTATGAAATAAAGGCTTTAAAATATTTACGCATCTTTTTCTTTGTATGATACATTACTTATTTACTGAAGTACATCAAAAAATTTTTTCAATAGAATGCATAGTTTTTTAAAAAAATAAAATTGTGAGCTCTTCTCCTAAATCTAGTACTATTAATTAACTATAATAAGTGTCCGTTGAAAGTGTAAACTTCCTAACATTTTAATAAATTAAATTGTAAAGAATATTAAATGCATTTGAAAAGAATTTTAAGGTTGCTAATAAAATGTCGAAACGGTGGATGTAACACCAGATTTCTTGAACCGCATTGTTTATTGAGGAAGAGTCCTGGAGTTTCATATACGACTCTGAAAGAAAATCAAGAAATGGCGTTTTCCTCCATCACCTCGTCCGAAATAAAGAAGATCAAAAAAATCACGCATCAAAATGATACTGATCGTCTTTTTTCGAATGTTTTATCCACGAGGAATTTCTACCTGAGGGAATGACGATGAATGCTGCAGAGTACATTGAAATTTTGACTCGCTTCACGAAACTCTAAGTAGTGTACCGCCGAGTACGCACGCCGAGCTGGCAGCCAAATGGTTCGCGCTCTTGCCTTCGGTTCAACAGTTCGTGGGTTCGAATCCCATCTTGGGCATGGATGTTTGTAGTGGTTCGGAATCCACTTTAAACCGTAGGTCCCGGTCTAAATAGCCCTCGTGTGCAAAAAATGACCATTGAGCGACAAACAAACCAGCCGAGTACGCACAACAGGGTTCATGTTTTTTTTTTCAAGACAATGCTCGCCTTCACATAGCTAATGAGACAGTTCTTGGATAAAAGGGGGGTGGCACCAATTGAACATCCATCATACTCTACAGACATCAATCCTCCAAACTTCTGCATCTTCCCACGACTCAAACTAGCTGTGAATGGAAAGAGATTTGATGGTATTCCTGTATGTATATAAAATTTACACTTATCTTGTCTAAACATTTTGGATATTTCGTGATCAATCTTAAAATTTAATACGAATAATTTAATACATTTTGTAATTTTAATTTTTAAAAATAAAGGAAACTATTATCTTTAAGTGACAGATATCTTGCCTGATTTAAAATGCCAATGCATCAAAAAAATGCATTCACTTGCTCAGAAACAGTTTCAAAAATCTAAATTTCTTGTTAATAAATATTGAAAATCAAAAATATTTAAACGATTTCTAGTCTTAACATTTGCGATTTTATACTCAATGATATTTTAAAAAGCTTTTTTGTCATCTTGAAACATTGTTGTTTACTTTTCTTGTTGCTTCTTTTTTTCTACTCTCTCGCTTAAAATCTCAAACGAAAGCCTGTAAGAATACACTTTTGTTAAGAAAATTGTTTCGATAGGAAACATGAAACAAAGATTTTTCTCTTTCCCTAATCACCTCACGTCTTCTGTAATATGAGTAATGCGTGTTTACCCAACTAACTGAAACCGTGAAACGGGAGAACTTTCTCCAGCGCAGTATCGTTCGTATTTCGTTTTCGATTTTGAGAAAATGTAATTATGAACAAGAAGAGATTTTTGAAACATTATTGATTTGGAAAAATATTTTTTCAATCATTTTTCTTCACGTTTTCCCAGTAAGTGCATTCAATCAAAATACTTTAAATTCCTGTAAGCAAGTGTTCAGCAGATGCTGGGAAGTTGCAAACTTCCACGCAAATCTGTCATCTCTGCGCGTGGATTTGAAAGCTCGCGTGATGGATCGTCCCATACCTTAAAAAACAAACCAAAGAGTGAATTTCTTATGTTTAAAAAATGTAACTTTCCATTGTGTTTTTTCTTTCAAAAAGTTTATATTACGTTTATTTAGTCTGACGTTGTTTCATTCCTTTCTGATAAATATTTATTCGATTTTACTTCAGATTTCATCAACTGTAAATTTACATCCTTTCTTTAATTTGTAAAATTTTAGTTTATTTTCTATACATACTATTTTTTTACAAACAATGATTAAAAGAATTTTTTAACTTCAATTAGGTTTAGATAACAAAATGTACGCACAAAAATTATACAAGTCATTGAACAATTTATTTTGTAAATTTTACTAACTCTTAATTTCAAAAATAAATTTGGTTTTTATA
The DNA here is from genome assembly GCA_037975125.1 of Latrodectus hesperus. Lineage (NCBI taxonomy): Eukaryota > Metazoa > Arthropoda > Arachnida > Araneae > Theridiidae > Latrodectus > Latrodectus hesperus. Next base: position 67,692 of record JAJQOW010000311.1, read on the forward strand.
AATATTACTCGTTTGGATTCTATGGATGTATGTATCAATAGAGGATAATCAAAGTGGCAAAAGAATTTTCAACAATCTGACTTTGATTATAATAATTCAGGGGTTGTTTTCCCATTTAATGAATGGAAGTTCATAAGAACTGGGAATCTACTTCATCTGCCGTGAGCCCTCTTGTGCAAAATAAAACAACCAACTGACAAGCAGATAAATAAATTAACTGATAATTGGAGCATATTCTGAATGTAATGATCAAAGGCCATTTTCATAGCAAAGAAACCTTGTTTATTTTCTAAATTAACGGAATGTTAAATTTGTGTTTTAATATAAATTTACTAATGAGGGAAATAAATGCTTCCGAAGTCAAAATTCTCGTTATATATTGTAACTTAATGGACATTTACCTATTGATTCTTTCAAAGTGTTCTTAAATACTCACGAAATGTTTAGCCATTTTTAAAAGATATATAACTATGCAGAATATGTGTATTTATGAATTTTATTTTTACTATTTTTAGGACACTGAAGAAAATTAAATTTTATAGTTAGGATTTTATTACCAAGTTTTTATTGATTTATTATTCAAAATGTTTAAAATTTTTGCACAGTTAATGAAACTTTGATATATTTAGAAATTACGGAATACTACATTTTAATGTCATATTTGTTATTAGCAGCGCTAAACATTCTAAGAGACTGTAAAAACATTGAACATTATGAGTTGAACGCGTAAGAGGTTTACCCCAAGTAATTTATTTTTAAAATACCAGAAAAAGGACTTCTTATTTTCTATAAAAAAGGTGTATTCTTAAAATTATTTCACTTAGTTACGCACAAATGATGTAAAATACCTTACATTCTGAAATAAATGAGGAGAGATTTACCTAAGGGAAGGAAAGTCATAAAAACTGATAATAATTGTCCTAATTTATCATATAGTGTGTGTGTGTGTGTGCGAAATCATCTTCCAAATTGTTTTTCTACCTCAAAGGAAATTTCCTTTAAATACTGAGAATATCAAAATGCCGAAAACCAAGGCATTTCTAGCATTATATCAAGTATAGCTTAGTAACCCTGAGTGTGCTATGAACGTGGTGGTTATTCTGGAAAGAGTAAGTTATACGGTGTACCGTATCACACATTGAACAAAAATGCACACTCTGAATAGATGTCATAAAAAGTTTTAATGAAAAAAGGTTCTGGTGTTCAGGTGAGAGGGGACTCTTTTCCAGGTGAGTCGTCAACAAACGCAATCAGCTGGGCTGTGCTGATGATCCCACAGAACACTTTAAGAGACTTTTTGCGTTCTAAGAGACTTTTAGAACACTTAAGAGACTTTTTGCGGAAGGTGCAAAATATTATTTCATGTCTATTAGGACCATTATTTTTCAAAGAGCTGATTTAGGACTTTTACTCATGGTGTCTGTTAAGGAGTTTGTCACTGAGTCTTGTTCAATGGCAACTACGTTTATAATGACTAAGATAGTGCCCAATAAACTTTTTTTATCCGACGCCCGACCTTGGTTTTTCAACCATCAGTCTCTTTCGGGCAGCCGATTACAATCTTGAGGTGAATGAAAAGTCATCTTCAGCAGAATTTCTAACTGCGACGTCCGAAAGTCCAAGGCAGGTGTAAAGGTGGTCACCAGCTGAAAGAACGTAGTAGGCTGCACAAAGCGATAGGAGTCAGTCGTTTAGTGAAAACAGAGGGCACCACGTGAAGGCGACTGACACCACCCCCCTGCCCCATAAACTTCCGATTGGTATTATTAAGAATTTTCACCTGAATTACCTTTTAAATAAAACGGTCATATTCACCGCATATAACTGTGGCAATGATCTCGTAACAGTCAACCTTCACGCATTAGAGTGCCATATTGATGCAGCAATATAAATTGTAACACCAATACCTAAAATTGCAAGTCATTTCTGGTCTTCATTATTGGAACCATGGCAGCTGTACGATAGCCTGAATTAGTAACCCCCATCCTCCTAAAAACCCTATTTATAAGCAAAATAAACCCAAACCGCTCAAAAATATTATTTAAAAAATTCTGCTAAGTATTTGGGTAATTCACATTCACTGCTTGTTTCTGTTTCTCTCACAATCCTAATTGTTTGAGACATGATTTTTATATTATATGCATAACTTGCCACTGCGAAGCTCAAAAGATTAAATGTAGTAATGTTTAAGAAAGAACACCCAGAACAAACTATTGAGCATAGTATATACGGCTTTATTTATGCGTGCATCATTTAATAATAAATTTAGCAATATGTGAAAGCCCCATAAACAGCTGTATTCCAGTGCATCTAAAGCTTTTTTTAACTCTATGCGTATGGTAGAGGTTAAAGCAATAATGGTGACTACAACACGATTGATTTTGCCATCATTCCCAGTTCATAAGAGCTTGTGAGTTTCTATGTTTTGATTTTTGAATATATATATATATATATATATTGCTTTTGTATTAATTTAAGAATAAGGCTTACTCAATTAAGTTTTTTGACAAAAACATTAATTATCATTATAAGGTGGTTCTTCATAATTTTAATCTGAATACTGATCTGAAATATTCATTGTAATTTAATCTTAAATTCTAACAGGAATCAGTCACGTTCTTATAAGAGTGTTTTATTTTTCTGAGATTCTTCTCATTTCTTTCACTTTTCTTACGCAACGTATAGAGTGAACAACTTGAGAGTTAACTCGACTTCACTTCTATATGAAGAACTAATCTCTTAAATAATGTCAAATATTTACTTGCAGTTGTTTGCTTAAACTGTTTACTCCTTGTGAATAATCACAGTTTGTTTTTGATAAAAATTAATGAAAAGTTTTTTTTTTCCATTACTTGTTCTCAAACTAACTTAACTGAGAAAAAATTAGAAGGATTAAATTTCTACTTAAAGTTTTTCTCAATTTATAAATTTCGTTTTTATGTTTAAAGATATTCCGAGGAGCTTATTTTAAAGTAATAAATTAATTTAGAAAATGAGTTTTAAAATATAGAAATGTCTTTTTTATCAGCACAAAACTACATATACAAGTTTTAAGAAACGGTAAAAAATAAATGCATTTAATTAAAATCATTTATTCATTGTGTTTTTTAAAAGCATAAATTTTTTTGCTGAAAATGTGTTCGTTGAGTCAGTTTGAATTTTTAATTAATGCATATCCAATTTTTGTTTTTTTTAATTTTTTTTTTTTTTTTTTATAAGCATTATGTATGTTTTTACTGCAAATGAAAAATACCTTGTGTTAAATATCGGAATAGTTTTGTAATTTATGTTATAAAAGTTTAATTTTTTTTAACTAATACTTTCATTTTTTGCAGTTTTTTACAAAAAATTTTTTTATTAATTAATAAATTTTTTTGGATGATAAGTTTTTTTCGGTTTCTTAAAAATTATTTTAATTATTTGATTTCTAAGTGGAACTAAAATGCTTTTATTTTTGAAGTATTTATTACTTTTGAGTTATTCCATAACCTAAAGTTCACATTTCGTTTTCATTAAGAATATCTAAAGTTATATCAAAATTATAATTACTCTAATTGCCTTTTTTATAAAGATTTACTAAATATTATAAAAATAGAAAAACTACTGTGATATTAATTACATGTATTACACAAGTATTTGCTATTGCTTCTACAAAATAAGCATGGATTAGAAAAGTAAAAATCCTTATTGTAAAATATAGCATTTATTCATTATAACATTCACTAAGCAAAGCATTTTGTTGCTTAATTATTAAATAATAATTGAGCAACAAAATCATTCAAAAGAATGTATACAATTACGCACACACACACACACACACACACACACACACATATATATATATATATATATATATATATATATATATATATATATATATATATATATATATATATATATATATATAATAAAATATATACATATATATATATATAAAATTATTTAAGAAATTAAGCAATTAATATGCAAGGAAAAAATCATTTTGTTCAGAGTTTTATGAAACGCAATTGTAAGCAGTTGTATTGTTGTACTCATGTTCATGGATCTAGTAAAAGATGAAAATCATCGGACTCCATTAAAAATGGCAACACCTACGTCTGCTAAATGCAGAAAGCCTTGCTGTTCGTAATATCTAATAGGAACTCCATAAGTGATACTAAACCAAGCTTTAGTGCTTTTATATGGGCCCTAGAAAATGTGTTTTGGTGTTAGCGGTTGGACATCTGTGTCACTTTTGAACGTCAGCTTCGATCTGGTTTCATCAGGATGTATTCTGTTGTTAATGATTGATTGATTTCGTTGTTAATTAAAGTAATTGGTCGTTAATCCTGCTATCGTAGATGTTAGGATTCTTGGGGCGTTGAAATCTGTGCTGAATGGATTTCATGGAGTGAGGTAAGATATTGAATCTGGCTACCAGTTTGATTGTTGTATTAGGTTCCTCATGTTCCCTCTATCCTTTGGCTAAAGAACCAGTGCATTTGTTTCCTTCGATATTTACAAGTGCAGATATCCATTGCAGCACACAAGAGTTTCTCTTGGAATGCAGCAGCTCAATTTTTTGGTACCTGAACAACAAATATTTCCTTGCGTTTATCACGTTTTCAGTTACGCATCATCTACCTCAGATGGCCGATTTTGATATGCATGGGATGCAGCGCAGTGGAACTCAATTTCTTTGAGCTACTTTAGAGTATCTTTTATCGCCAGACCAAATTTTATCATGAGAACCAACTGCCATATGATAAATATATCCTTTTCACGACGGGGCGCCTTTGTTTAAGACGCGCGTTCAGGACGAAGCGGAAGTGAAAGAAATGATCTTACAGGACGGGGGTTTTTCTCCGCTAGGCCTAACTTTAGAAAAAAATTCGTAAATAATAAAGTTAAAGTCCTATCGCCGTGATTTTCGGTAGCATTTTAGATTATCACATAATCTATCTTATAATTTAAAACTAGACTTTAATTATGTTTTTCCTTCAATTTATATGAAAATATATATATAAAAAAGTAGCTTACTCTGAAAAATAATTTTCGACGGTGCAATTCTAGTTTTACCAAAATTTTAATTGACTAAACACTTCAACATAGTTACAAATTAATAAAAACAATACAAGGGCTATTTACAAGAAAAAAATAACAAAATTTAAAATGAAGACTGAGTATGGAAAATCTCAAATCACGTAGAAACGCAAAATCCGACATTGCATGATTTACAAGTATAAAATGTTTGTTGTGTTTTCTTTTCTTTCATCACGGTTACTGAGCAACAATGCACTTTCTGTGACTTTTTTCTCCCTTTTTGTTCAAATTAAGGGTAAGAAAATGCCTACCAGATAATCCTCGCCATAATAATCTGGAGTCGAGAATTTTCAAAATAACAAGAAAAGTGAGAAAATAAAACCGAAAGCAGTAAAAACTGTAACGAAACTGACGTTAAAACCCTAAAAGACTTCCAATAGTAGCGAAAACAAAATAAAAAAGTGTTCAGAGAGCTATCAGAAGCAAGAATCCTTAAATCACGTGGATAGTTGAAGAGCCAAGCTGTGTTTGTTTACATTGAGATTTCCTCTCTCCCCACCCACAGCTGATAATCAAAATACCACAAAAAGCAAGAATACAAAAAAAGTGAAGGTCAGAACACTAAAACTACGTTCAGTTTAAATGTAATGGACACATAGTGCCATCTAGTGATTATTAAAACTTGTTCCAGCTTAAAATGCATATATGCACCGCCCGGCCCTCACTTTCGTCCATACGAAATGCATATATGCACCGCTCGCCCTCACTTTCGTTCATACGAAATGCATATAAGCACCGCCCGGCCCTCACTTTCATCCGTACGAAATGCATATATGCACCGCCCGGCCCTCACTTTCGTCCATACGAAATGCATATATGCACCGCCCGGCCCTCACTTTCGTCCATACGAAATGCATATATGCACCGCCCGGCCCTCACTTTCGTCCATACGAAATGCATATATGCACCGCCCGGCCCTCACTTTCATCCGTACGAAATGCATACATGCACCGCCCGTCGCGAAGAGGATGTAACTATCAGCTATATTTTTGTGAAGATCCAGAATGGTGTACCAATAAATTATCAAACGTTGAATACTAGGGCAATTGCACAACCTTATACGATATTAAATATACGGGTCATAAAACTTAACACTTTTATTATCACAGCATCAGGACTAACAGTTAACATTCTGCATTATAATACTAATTCTTGGTAAAAATGTATGCATTATTTTTCATGAGCAATCTATATGATAATATTGTTTTCTAAGCAATATTGAATTAATAACCAGTTTTGATTTAAATTTTTCACAGAAATTCCATATACGCATTATTGAATTCCCCTTTTATAATATTCATAATTCTAGTGGAAATCTTGTGACACATATAACTAATTGGATATTTATTTCAAATAAATGGTACTTCTGGATCCATGACGAATTGCTAACCTTGCTGACATTGATGAACTACAGCCATTCTCACAAAAATTCTTCATTGATATTTTAGAGTCGTACAAATAGCTTCCTATAGCACGTTTACCTTCATATCTCGAACAAATTCAATTGTAAGTTACATATAGATTATTTATATATTAAGATCTGTATGCCAAATCATATCAGCTAACTTATAAAATAATAAGGGATAATGATATATCAATGTAATAACTACCCATAATCTATTTTGTATCTCATTTGAGTAATTTAACTATAACATTCTATTTTTATTTACGAAAATTAATTACTGTTTTAATGACTTATCTCTAAGACTATATGATGTCCTTAAACCTAATTCCATGCAGCACTGGCAAGATTTGATGAAAATTATATATTGGTTGTTTTTAAATAAACTGTCTTGTAATAAAAATTTAAAAATTAAGCTATGTTGTTTTAAATTGATATTTTTCTGTTTTTTTTTTTTTTTTTTTTTTTTTTTAATATTTGTTATTACCCAATATTCCTTCAGTCAATCTTTCAAATCATAATGTAAAATAATGGAGTTTTGACTAGTATTATTTGGTATTGAAATTTGTAAGATTAATTTACCAAATTTATATTTCCCCATTTAAAAATTCTTGTATAGATTTATCCTGTTTTAATTATAATGATTTGAATATAAAATATCATTAAATTTTATATTCAAATAATGTATTATACTATTATTTGAATGTATCATGTATTATTCCAAAGGGTTTCAAATTTTACATACATATATTTTCCGCCATTTCAGTAAAATATCCCACATTAATTATTTGTTTTATTTTATACAACACCTTAATTAGTTTGAGAAATAAATATTATTGCAAGCTTTCCTTTCGGCGTTTTAGGGCAGATATTATCACTCGAAAATCAAATTTGTAGCAGTTAGCAACTGCCTGTTTTGTGTTCATAAAATTGACGCAGCTCTTTGCTACTCCACAAGGCTTACGAACAGTTTCGGAAATGTCCTGTATTAATTCCGAGCTACATTCAAATGGAGTAGAGTTAACCAAACAATACTCTGCGGACCCTGCTGTGATGGATTAGATATTAATGGCGCTTTCACTTGCAGGCCTCCCCCACCCATGTGATCTGTCAGCTCATCGCCGGCGTCCATCGCCAGAGACAGTGGAGGAAGACGGCGTGAGACGCCATTGAATGGATGCCATCGCCACGCCGCTCACCGCACCTTCCCTGCAACCTGCTCTGCGTGGTCCTGGTGGCAGTGGTGGCGGCGGCCACCCACTGGGAGGGTGGATGTGAGGGAGGAGAGTGGCGGTGCGGTGGGGAGGACGGAGTCGGTGGCAGCGGCAAGTGCATCAGCCTCAACAAATTCTGCGATGGGATCGAGAACTGCGAAGACGGATCAGATGAACCCCTCGGATGCACAAGTAAGATCAGCATCATTTCCTCATATCAGAAGAAAAAGTGGTGCTCTCTGGTGGCATTACTGTAGTTCCAATTAATAACTATATATACTCAACAGTAATTCACACTGCATTTAGAATTCTTAAATCCAAATACTTCAATGGTACTCGTGAATTAATTGCTTCCATTTTTTTGCCCAAATAAAAATTTGATTTTTTTCTCTCTTTATCATATAATTATAATTTTTTTAAATAATTCAAACATTACTACAATTGCATAAAATAAAAAATTCAAGTGAACATTACAAAATTAGTAATTCAACAAAACATATTGAAATATAATGTTACCAAAATGATAAATTTAAGTAATTTTTTTATTGACAGTTAGCAATTATAAAGGGAGATGTATAAGAGGCATTATAAACTAAGTAAAAGATGCATATTAATGTTAAGTATTTTTACAAATACAAAATAATGATTGAATTATTATTTTAAGTGTGTAGCTTCTGCATCGTATTATATTTTAGTTTTCAAATGTACTGTTTTTTATAAACATCCACCAAATTCCACCCTTTAGTTAATGTTGAATTTTGCGCAACACAAAATTACAATTATTGCATACACATTTATGTATGCATTTTTTTGTTATTTTATTTAATACATAAATTGTTATAAATCCAATGTTATTAAAAATTTATTTTAAATTTGAAGCATGATTTTAAATTTAATTCACATTTTTTATAAAATTTAGAAATATTAAATGCTATGTCTATTTGGGAATCTTAAATTCTTGAAAAAGAATAATGAACGAAAAATAATAAACAAAATACAGCTGATAATATAAAAGATATTTCACACGAAACAATTACATTCTTTTATTATGCAATATTCCAATAGTGCGCAAAATTTTAATCTCATGCAAACATTTCATACTTTGGTTGCTTTGCTTTGAACTTGCAAGTGCTAATAAAAAGTACTTTGTCTCATCAACTAATCGTGCACTACACTACCAGCGGGAATATTTACGAGAAATAAATGAGATCATCAAACGCATGTGTGTTGATAGGTAATTATCTTTTGATAGATTTGTTGGATTCATGTATAATGATTATTGTTGAGAAAATCGATTATTAACAACAAGCAAATATTTTTAAAAATTAAATAAATTAAAAAATCTAGAATTTATAGATATTAATATGCAAAAATATCTTTGATTCACTAATACAAAATATAATTAAATGAAACTATAGCGTGTAATAAGCTTTAAAGTTATAGTAAAATAAATAAATATTTGAAAAAGCTGTGAAAATATAATTACTTTGTTCATCAAAATATTCTACATCAGTACCTAACATATTCCGCGGCTAACGAATTCTCCCCTAGAAATATTAATTCTTTGCTATTATAAATTCATCATTCCATTTTTTCTACATTAAATGTCCAGAAGTGTTGAAGATTTGGCATTGTGTGAGAAATAAATGAACATCTGCAGAGTCAATGTCAGACCTACACCGGATGCTCAAAGCTCGATCTGTCAAGCGTTATTAAGATATCCTTAACAAGTTTCGCAACGTGATTTCTTGCTTTATCACGGAGCAATTCTAGATGATTTAAACTTCTGCCTGTGAATGAAAGTCATTTGCTGGTTGTTTTGCAACTTATAGCGTCCAGAAGTTGTTGTTACAACTGTCTCCAACAGTTTGTATTACAGAGTCACTTTATATTTTCCTCCAACTACACAGGTTACATTTTTTACAATAAATGGGAAAGGTATTTTATGATTTTTGCTTCATCAGAACCACTTTATTTTTTTATATCGTGTCCTTTTCTTGTATCTCTTCAAAATTTTTCAAAACGTTTCTGCGTTGACTATTAAATAAATCCCTACATTAAATATACACATTAATAACTTGCCAATGTCGCCCGAATTCAGCTCGGGCAGTTACTGCCTGCAGTATTTGTGATGCCCGAACTGAGTTCGGCAGAAGAAAAATTAACGTTTCTATTTTGTGAAGTCCGAGCTGAGTTCGTTTCTACTTTAGGATACTTAATTCCCTATTTTCCTAATAAATGACACAAGTGGTCCTAGTTTTTTACCAATTCCAACTTTGGTTCTGAAGGTAGTGTAAGTAGGTGTCCTAGAGTAAGCTTATTGCGCCTCACAGGTCGACACTTTCCAGAACACTTCCCATCAATGGGGAAAAAATCTACTTCAAGCAGGCAGTGTTTTATATGCTGTGGTAAAACCGATGAACAAAGGAAGAGAATAAGGCATGAGACAAGAGTTTATTGTAAACATCGCAATATATAGGCTTTTGAACAGTACCTTGTTTTGGGATATACCACTGTAAAAGATTTGTAAAATTTATGTATTGAAAATCATATTGTTGTGTTTTTATACTATACTAGTTTATATTAGTTACATTTAGCTTCAAAATTTCGTTTAATTTGCTCAATATGAATAACATGTATGTGTAATCAATGTTTTTATGTGTATGTAAAAATTATAGTAGTTATTGTATTGAAAACTTTATTTTTGTAATAAAAAAGCATTTTCTAACTCTTATAATAATATAAAGAATAAAATTAAACAATCAAAAAAATTTTCCATTTTTGATCCATTTTTCTGAAGTATATGTCACAGTTAAGGGGTTAATCTCTGTTTCTTTGGTGCTGCGTCAGCAATTTTTTGCTTAATAAACATTTTCTACTGAGCATAAATGATTAGACATCGTATTTTGTGACACTCTTAGTGCTTTGAAATTTCTTTCTCTAATTGAAATGTATCTTCAACGTGCAGTGCTTCCAGATCTACTTTCCTATCTTCAGTGGAATGTTCCTATGTTCTCAATCATTAGCTTCAAATTCATCAGCTTTGAATGATCAACATCTGCAAAATCATATTAGACACAAATTATTCAAAAAAAAAAATATATTGATTGACATTCATTTTTATCCCTTTTTCCTTGGTGAAATTCGTTATGAATGCAGTGACAAATAAACTAATTATCATGTCAAATCTTTCACTTCCAAAATCTTAATCAAACAAACAAAGATTTGAGGAAGATATGCAATTAGTGTTGGGTTTGTATCCTACATTAAGATAATTAAGAATAAATCAATTAGAAACAAATTATCATTATTTATTTCATAGTTTCCTGAAAGTATTAAGCATATTTGAGGGAAAAGTTTTAGGAACAAAATCAAGGAGAGTATCTGAGGAGATGATTCAACGGCTTGACTCTCCCATAAAAGCTGACGAATATTGTGCAGTTTCTGTTCGCAGAGTTCCAAAAGTGTTATGAGAGCGTAGATTACATATTTTCGTTTCCATGCAGTTTAAAACTGATTGTGAGAAACCTGGTGCTTACAATTCTTGCTTCGTATCAATAGAGTCTGCATAATATATAATAACTTTACACAAGTATATGAAACAAAAAGTACAGATTTTAAATGCTTACAAATGTGAAGATATAAATACAATTTATAAGTATATAACTTATAAAATTTTTTAATTTAAATGTATATATAATGATAGTAAATAATGATAGTAAACTGGTAATAATGACAGGAAAAGTATAAAATGCAAATTAGGGTTGCAATAAATCAAACATTTATGTTGGTTAGTAAAACATAATTCGTAATTTACGATACTATAAATGCAATACAATTTCTTTTAATTGCCATTAATTTCATTAGTTATCTCCATTTCTCTTCGCTTAGCAAATAAAATTCCTTATTTTATTCTGGAGACTTAAGAAATCAAAACTCTACTTAAGTGCATAAGAGTTTCAGCTTTTACCATCATGCGTAAGGCTTCGACAATTAATTAATTGGTCTCTGAGCACTTAATTTAATTAATACTTCCTCTTAAGAAACGAGCACTCAATATCACAACAAAAAAAGTTTCCTTTCACTAAAAGTCTTTAATGCAATTTTCTAGTGAATTCTAAGCCTTATGGCTTTTACTCTTTTATTTGTGAAAAGAGTTTTTTTGAAAAGCGCCTATTTCTAATGGTTTACTTGACTTCCATGAGACCGGCAGAACAATTAATTGATAGGTATTTTTAACGATATTTTTTTAAATATTTTTCATCTAAAATGAAACTTAATTGCCTTTTAAGAAAATACTACAAATATTTTTTTTTATGATTGATACCTAGTATATATTTTATTCTGAAATAATACATTGATACTAGTGATTATTTTATTCTAAAAAAACTATTGATAAGTGAATTCAAAAATCTTTTTTCATTATTTCGAGAATACTATTGATTTAAATTAAGAAAATATAGTTTTATTCAATATAAATTAAGTTCAAATTGTATATTTAAAAAGAAAATTTGTAGTCCAATTTTTTCTTACATAGGAAATATTTTTAAAGTTTTTAAAAATATTATTTGCTTTAATAATAAGCGTTCGTTTCAAAATTTTATTATTTACATACAGAGTTATGCCTGATTGTCTAAAGATTATACATTTTTAATGGACAAAAGAAAGAAGCTTAATTCAGGAAATTCTGATATTTAAACGAAAACTGCTTACCTATAATTAGTTAAATAATTATGAATAAAAGAACATTAAAATGAAAAATATGTTGATATGAGTTTTTTCATAAAATCATATTTAGCATTTTGTTCTAATTTTCAATTTAAGTATAGAAAAAAATTGCCGTGACAAAATATAAGTACGGAACACTTTAAGGGGAAACTAATGAAGCTTAAGTTATTGAATCGAATATTTCATAGAGAAGTTGATGAGTAGAGACATCGCATGAAAAGTTGAGGATAGTATTTAGCATCTCCTCGTAATACAAAGAAAATTTTTAAGCAGAAATTATGATCACACCCAACTAAAGTCAAAGTTAAATTTGTATCATTATTGCACTAGAGGTTATATTCACTTCTAAAGAAATATAATAAATAGTATATAAGTAATCTCATAATACAATGATAAGATTTTAACATCATTCCAGTATTTATTTAAAAAAGCAATTTTTGAATGCAAGTTCTTGCCTCAGAAATATTTTTGAGATATTCGTGTGATACAATCGCATCATTTTTAATGAAACTCATAAATTTATGGAATTATGTTCAGTATCTTAGAGTTGTGCCAGATTGGATTGTTAGTGCTGCTAATTCTTGAAAGATCTGATATCTTCAAAAATTATCCTCATAAATATTTTAAGTCCCCCTCAGAAAATTTGATGTGATCTGAATGTGATTCCTTAAATCTGAATGATCGCAGTTTTTCTTTCTAATATTTTATAAACGAGTTGGATTTTTCTGCAACTTTCATGGAAGAGACACTTAAAGTGGTCACTTGTTTGACTGGATACGCCGTCTGTAATACACAATCATTTTGGATCTCCAGCAGACTTCCAGGGGCTGTGAATGGGTACCAATAGTGCGTAGGTGGAGTCCGCCATATTAAACTGAGTTCGCATCTTTTATTTGAGTATAGTTCTTGATAGGGAAGCGAAGAGGCGGTGGCAGTTTCTTTCTAACTACTCTTTTTGGCTATATTATCAGTGACCTCATGACTGTTCATGCATGAGGGTCTACAGGGGGTGGACTTCATGCGGCAGAGATGTCGTCTTCAGTTTCAGCAGAATAGATACTCTGGTTTAATCGTTTGTGGAGTACTAGATACTAAGATGTTGTAAAGAATGCAATAACGTTTCGAGATTTCTAGCATACTATTTATGAATGAGATTCCTTTACAGCACACAAATACGAGAAACACAAATTCAATACTTCCGAAATCCAGAGTTATTTTCATAGAACGACATCCGTGTATTTCTATTCATCCTTTTTCCATGGTGAAAGATATTAGTAAACTAATAAGTTTGAATTATATGGCATCCCGAGATGTGTGGGATTATTTTCCAGATCTCCTGATACCATTAACACTTTGAACTAGTACTAAGAGAAAAGATTGCCTATCAATCGAAATCCCCATAATTTCCTGGATAAAATAAAGATCCTGTAAAATGTACTACATATATAAACTATATTGTATGAAAAAACACAAAATTTTAAATGCATTTAATAGGATAGAACAACTAAATTATTACTTTTGATTCCACACACACACATACACACACACACGTTCTTATAAATAACTCCTTTTTACTAAAGATATCTACTCGTATTTTAACCAGAATGAAATATTCAAACCATATATTTTATATTTACTAAATAAATATGTCTAAATAACAAAAAACGGCTTAGAAAGTGAAATCTAAATGATGGGAAAAATTTAAATATTATATTAAAAAAAATTAAAATGCTGATTTCAATATTTTTAAGATTAAAATTTTCATAGTATCAAGATTTAAGATTTTCTTCCTGTAGGTAGACTGTGAAATAATTTGTTAGCTGTTATAAATTTAAAAGCTAATAGGTATCCAAGGGGTTGAATGGAAAATTCAATTTATTTTTCGTTTATCAAAATCGTGTTTTTTGGAAAAATAAGAATTATCTTAATTAAGTTAATCATGTGGCTAAGCGACATATAGAACAAAGTGGAATCATGATTTGTTATTAAATTTTAAGTGTAAAACATCCTATTTTAATGTATTTAAGTAATTTCTTTTCCTTTATTGATTGCCATCGTTTTATGAATTGAAATCGGAATGATAGGAAATGGAACATGAAAAATACCAAACATTTAGGCCCTCCGATTTACAGAACTATTTTATATTTTTGCACAATTCATAACAAGTCTGCTAAGACATACTTACTTTTTTCCCAAGTATTCCATTTGTTCACTTGATGTTAATCATTTTAATCATTTAATACACTGCAGGCAAAATAAAATCTAATATATGAAATGCCTGGGGTATCACAAGAAAGAAAAATTGTTTTCAAATAACACGTTAAACAGAAATCATATGATTGAAATTAGAATCACTTTCAGCTGGGAGGATGACAAAATCGGAAGCATTGTTGACTATAAACACTGCCACACACCTCGTGTTAAGATCAAAAAGATTATGGATGTAGTCTTTGAGGGATATGCTCCTTCAACACAGAGCTAAAATTAATCTTGTGTACCAGTGTGTGGTGTATACCTTGTCAGTTGTGCACACATGAACTTTTTGATTGGTGATAGATCGGTAGAACAAGCTGATCCAGGAAGCAATTCAATCTGGTGTGTAAATAAGAGCTCTCGAATGTTGTTTCCCACTTTGAGTTACATTACCTTGATGAGATAATGTTGATAGAAACCGCTGACGGTATTGCAGAAATACGGTTTCAGTACTTCCGAGGTGTAGAGCTGGTTGTTCAGTGCATACTATCGGATTATGAGAGTGAAATCCGATGTCAGCCGAAACCATGATACCTGGTTCAGTATCAGAGTGACTAATACAACGATTCAGCAGGCTCTCATTACGGTATCTACAGACTGGAATCTGGCTATCGTAATGTTGCAAGCAGAAGCTGTAATCGTCAGTAAATACAATGAAATTCCGTTTTTTGGTCCATCTTCATCATTCAAGGGGCCACTGGAAGGGAAAATTCGTGTTATTTTGAGTCAAGGGCAAACGAATCAACGGACGCCTTGTGGACATTTCATTCAGCTTCAAATGACGTCGAATGGTACGAGTGAACATCAAATGATGCTTAACAGACTGGATCTATTATGCTATGGTTAATGGTATGGCATCATTGTCCTGTATCCAATATGATATCGTCACATTCAAAAGTGTAATGAGGTTGATGTAATAGCATCGGTCGATTTTCTTCTCCTGAATACAGCAATTACAGATCCACATCATAGTTGTTTGTTTTCACCTAACTCGGTGAACAATATTTCTGAAAGATAGTTACCAATTCCTGCACGTTACTATTGTCCATCGGTCACATTGGGAAATTTTGGCGAAAATTCCGATGAATCTATTCTGTAATCGACTATTTTTTCCTAGTTGGAAAAAGTTTTCAAAATTAATCTTGCCTTAACGTTTATGGTTTACAAAAACGAGTTTTTTGATTTGTTATTCAATTTGATGAACAAAAAGACTTGACAATTCTTAGAAATCCATTTTTCTATGTAATAAATGTTCTGTTTGTTACAAACTGGAGAACAAAAATAGGCTGGGAATTCCTTGAATTCTAGGTTTCAATCAGTCAAAAATAGCTAGAAAAACGTAAGAAATTCTTCACGTAGAAAATTTCCTTTGTGTATGTAAGTGGAGATAGTTGACAAACGTTGTTAGCATTTTATATGAAGTAATAACTAAACTTTAAGTTTCTACTTATATTTAAGACAAATTAGCTTTTTCCATGTTTCTTATTAGTGATAAACTGTGATTTTCCGATTATTTTCATTTCTGAATTTTTTATAATAATTTTTTTTATCAATTTTTGTATCAGCATCAATTTTGAAATGATTATTGAGCTGATAATTGAAATTTATTAATAATATTAGAAGAATTACGAAAATTATTGAATTGAATATCCATCAAATTTTAAGCGTCTAAAAACTTATTACTTACATTATTAGATTACAACGTATTATGTATTTATGGTAAAAGTTAATCAAACAAAAAATTTTATAAAAATAAACATTTTTGAATACTTACTTAATTTTCTCACGAAAAAGGAAGAATTATGTAATCTATTTTTATGATATTTAAGTAAGATTTAAAATAAAATGCTAATTTATAAAAATAAATTTTATTTCCAGAATAAATTGTGCATTTATGAAATTAAAACACATAGTGGTCCTCACTATTTTCATAGCCAAACACCTTACGGTAACAACAAAAAATAACAAGTAGAATAAATTTTAAGGCCATCTCCAAAGAAATGCAAACCTAATTTTTTAATTATTGTAGCTAATGAACAAAGAAATGATTAACAATAATTATAAGAGACAGAAAGATATCAGGTTACAAATTTTATAATTTATTTTGTTTTAAATCAATTATAATTATGAATTTTAATGCTAAATGCATCAAATAAATGACAAGAGTTTTGTCAATGTGAAAGACGCTTAACAGATGACGCATTTATAGTTGATCACATGAATAGAAAGTATTTTTAATTTAAAACAATTGAAAGAAACTTGGCAAATAATGATCATTTAAATATAATATAATAATAATTGATAATGTCTAATGCTTTATGAATACTTACTTACTTTTAATATTTTTTGTATAAAAATTATACAAGCTTATAATACAAGAACTTGTTGTTGTTGCTCATCCCAGATGATCAAGCAATGCTAGACCATCTCCATAAAACCCATTATTTCCAACAAGTCCAAAAATAGTGTAGGATCTTTAAGATTGTCACTTTTGGCAAAATCCAAGCAGTTTAGAATATGGATAGGGGAGAGCTGCATGGCTCCGCACCAGTGGCAATCCGGGTACTTCTTCTGTCCCTTGATGAAAAACGAGAGCTTTAATATGTCCACTCATTGAAGCGAGAAAGAACTGTTTGTATGCTTTCTGGTACTCTTGGTTCGAAGTGCCCCACCAGGGCTTCTAGTGAAGTACCAGGAGTGGTTCGGAGGAACACGCCATCTCATGTTCATCTGTACTTTAATAATTGAGGAGATCTCTGTATAAGTGAGAGTACTTTCCTCACACTCGCCATCAGTAGAAGCCTTCCTCGCCAAGGCATCAGCTTTTTCATTACCATCTATTCGGACGTGGGATGGGACCCACTGGAAATGAACAATAATGAACAATACAAGAACTTAATAAAAGCTATACAACTTTCCACTTCTTTTTTATTTACTTTTTATTTTATTTTGTTATTTATTTTGTTAAATAATTTATTTAACACTTTCAAAATATCTTCTACATAATTTTAAGGTTTTCTAATTCAGAAAAATTTCTTTTGTATTATAGAAATAATCTGTTTACTAGATTTGTGAATAAAACACCATAATAATACCTAAGGGATATAAAATTTTTATAAATTTACGTCTCAGAATAGCCAGTATTCAATAGCAATAATAAAATATAACAAGTATTTTAAAATACTTAATTTATCAATTTAATTGATAGTATTAAAAGGTGTGGTTAATCAATTTTAATACAATTACGATATTAGTAAACTAGCATTTTAGTTAACTAACATGTTCAAGAATATAACAACAAAGCAAATTCCTTTATAGCAAATATTTCGATTACACTTATCATGCAGCTAGTTGTGATAATTTCTTTTTAATGTATATTTTCTGCCCAAAAGTTTTTAATTTTTTGAAGCAATAGCATTCTACAGTTTTCCTGTTTTCACAGTTAACTAAAATATTAAATGCTGTATTTTTGGAAAGTGCTAAAACATTATATGTATTTTAAATTGAGTTCATTCAGACAGAACTTTTTGACTGAATGAGACCAGAGCTGTGATTTGAGTTATCAAATGTTGAGATAAAATTTTTAGTAGAATTTTCAATAAAATATTTCTCTATTTTCTCAGAAAGTTAAGAATTTCTTTTACATTATACTACTTTAATTGAATAGAAATGTTGGAATGTAAAAATATATATATATATATATATATATATATATATATATATATATATATATAGTTTAGAGGATTACATAGTCAGTACTAGTACAAATAACGTGAAGTTTCTTTAAAGCTGAAGGTGTTTTTATGAAATCTTTCAAAACTTCCTGTTTCATTTGAATAAAAAAATTCAGTAAAACATTTTATTATATTTTTAAAAATGTCTTTGTTCTTTTAATTTGATGAAAAATTATTGGAATTTAAGTTTAACTTGTTTTATAAATTTTAGTTATTTTATTGATACCGCACAAAAGATAGACTTATGATCAAAATGTGTTTTATGATGTTTAAATATTTTACACTTCTTATCCTTTGAGAAAACTTGTCAAAGGTAGCTGCCGAGTTGTCTTGCCTCTAAAGATATAACCCTAAAACTCTTAAATACTCAACTTTTTTAAACATGTATACAGAAAATATGTATATTTTTTCTATATAGAAAATATATATTAATTTTTAATGGCTCAAAAAAGTATGCATCATAACTTAAGATTCTAAAAAGCTATCTTATGGCGTTAATTTTAAGATCTGTAAAGAACAACTCTATCAACAGTCTACTGCCCCCATAAAAAACCGTCTGTCTCAGGGAAAAACAAACAATTTGAGTAAATAATAAATAAAATGCAGACTATGTCATTAATGAGGAATCTAACATTTGAAGTTCTGAAGATACAATTAACAAATAGGGTAAATAACGTTTTATGGGAAATAAATTTTCTCATAATTCTCAACTGCAAGCAAACATTTTTATTAAATGCATTTGTATCTCTGCACTTGATAAAATTCTTACTTTGATGTAAAATATTTATATTGAGAGAATAATTTTGGAATAACTCTTATTTCTTTTACTTGTCCAAAATCTCGACAATTTTATAGATATATAATGCTCAAATTCTTTCTCTTTATATTTTTTGCATTGATATTATTTCTTTTTGTGTAATTTTTAAATGCTTCGCTATTTGAATTCTTGCCAAGAATATAAATTGAAGATTTCTGCAAAAAATATTAACATCGTCAAATGCAAATATCAGAAAAGTTGAATTTAAACTCATATCAACATCGTGAACGAATTTTATGCTGACATGAAATAAGTTAGAAATAGTTAATACTATATTGGATATCTCAAAATTCTGACTGATTTCTCTACCAAATGCTATATTACCTTTGTATAAGCATTATGCTGTCATTCGTGGTTAAGCTTTTAGAGAATTTTCGAGTATACCGATCAGCAGAAATGCTAAATACTTTATGGCAAAACTTTTCAACTGACAGGAAAAGATACCTCAGTCATTCAAATTATTTTTATTTAAAGCATAAAGTTATGAGACAGAAAATATTTCGCTGTGGTTCAGATCGAAATAATACAGTAACAAAAATAAAAAATAAAAAGGACCGTCGTGAAATAAAAAAAATATATGAAAATAAATCAGAAATGGAAGTTAACTGTATGCATTAACACAGAGAGTCCGGATGAATTCCACTGAAGAAGGAAAAAAAAACTTATGGGGAAGGAAAACTCTTTCACAAAATCTCTCTATCTTTTCACAAATGATCGAAATATTTCATCTCCAGTGATGCTGGAATTCATCCGTTCGCTACTCAGTCACACGGTGAAGCGCATCTGTCAACTCGGAGTGGAAACAAAATTTCAAGCAAAAATAAAAATAAGAAAATAAGTAAATCAAAAATATATATATACTCGGGGAAGTTTTTTTTACCCCCTTCACTTATATATATTTTTTCTTAACCTTCTCCGTCTCGCCAAGTAGTTCCGCCAATAAACATCACGTAAAATATTCGGTCTCCTGCGCTCTTGCGATAAATAAATATTCTTCCCTCCCCCCCTACCTTATTTCTTCCCTATTTTTGATAAAGGAAATATGAAGGAGAGTGTTGGTGAGCTACTTCAGAAAAAATTAGAAAAAAAAGAGGGAAAGAACGCAAGGGGGTAACATAAAATCGATTGTAGTTTTCTTGAAAAATAAAGCTAAAAAAATAGATGGATACAAGAAAAGAGTCAAAATCGATAAGTAGCCAACGTTTTATTTGCTTGGATTCCTTTACTTATTACTTTTCCTGCATTTCTCAGTTGGCGTCTTTCGGGACTTCTTTTTATATTGCTGCAATTTAATGAAAATGAGACGTTTTCTTCACCCGATATTCGCTTGATTGTAAAGTTTAACTTTCAGTGTTGACTCAGTCGTTCAGTGGACGATGGGTGTCGACCGAATTGAATTTTGTCAGGCATAATATTATTTTATATTTCATTGGTCCATGATTTTTATCCTAGGACGACATTTATAACGTCATAACTTATTTCAGGTCAGTTTCTTACCATGATTTTATTTGTTTTCAAATCATTCAGCTAGTTAAACATGTGGCATGATGTATGACACAATTTATTCAGATGTACATACATGCCTACTCCTTAAAATGTTAAAAGACATGATAAAAAAGTGATGAAGGAAACTGTGTATTCAAGATATGGTTAGTATATATCATGGGTTCCCAAACTTTTTTTTTCTTGTGGACCACTTTTAAAGTTTTACTATTTTCGGTAGACACCCTGCTGCTGCATTTCTACTGTATTCCCAAAACTCCTAAAAAATATCACCCTAAATTGGGGGTGTTAAGAAGGGATAAAAGTAGCACATTTTCTTGTGTCATATTTATTAAAAAAATTCTTGTGGTTATACAAAATTATTACAAAGAATCAACGATTGACAAAAAATCAACAATGAACTCTGAAATGTAAATCAACAATAAAAAAATAGTCATAATTTTAATGAGACGGCGCACGGGCGGCACTTTGCAAGTCTCGACATGTGTGTACACTTGTACTATTATCTATTGTTCTATTCAATTCTGACCTTGGGCATGGATGTTTGTAGTGGTTCGGATTCCACTTTAAACCGTAAGTCCCGGTCTAATTAGCCCTCGTGTGCAAAAAATGACCGTTGAGCGACAAACAAACAAAACCTATTCATTTCTGTGTTTGAACTGAATCTCGAATATTTTTGAGAACCTACCTAGTGAATGATGCTACCTGCCGACGTTGATCCTAGCCAAAATGTTTGTTTTTTATTATGAAAACCAGAAAACTTTTCGTGGACCCTTACTTACAAATTGTGAACCTCTATTTTCTTTTCACATCTATGTGGACCCCCGAGTGGTCTCCTATGCACCCCTGGGGGTCTACCTGGACCACTTTGGGAATCTATGGTATATATCATTTGTGATATTAAATTAACAATGCAAACAATGTGCTTGTAATGATAAATTCTTGAGAATTACGTAAAGAACATGATTCAGAAACAACATTACATGAAAATCTTACATAAAAAAATTAAAATTTGAAAGGAATACATTTAGATTTTCTTTAATTAATTTATGATTTCTCAGAATATTTCCTGGTGTAAAGTTAAGCATCTGTCTAACTGTTTTCTTTCAATGAAATTTTTTTACATTTGTTTTAGTAATTAGGAGTGGCAACATTTGGGTTATGTGTGACATGCTTATATATTCAAGGCGTTCTTTTTTGGAAAAAAAATGCCTTTGAGTTGCTTTGTATGACTATTTTGAGAGTTAATTCATCTCATTTATGCTTCGTATATTGATTGAGAACTTTGAATTTATACTTCTTATGTATGTAAAAACAAACTCTTTGTGTTATAACCATATGTTTTTATTTGAATGATTGAATTACCCTGATTTCCATCACCAAGTTTCTGTTTTCGATAAGCAAAACGGAATAACTTACACCAAAGAAACTAAAATTAAAAAAAAAATTAATCTCAAAGAATGCAGTTTACTGCACGATTTCAACGACTATTTTATAAGCTGTTTCTTCTTCTTCTCAGAGTTGGGTCTGTATGTCATAGGGCACTTCTGCTTTTATCAGCATTTTGTACTATTAACTCCAAACCCAATGTTTCCTAGTTCCAGTTGCTCGGGTCAACCACTTTATTAATAAAGTCCGATAGCCCTTTAATGGAGTCTAGGTGTAACTCTCTAGTATGGATAATGCCTAAAGAAGTTGATCTAGGGAGGGCAAGAGCCTCGTATTCGTAAATGATATGCTTGGCCGTTTCCTCTTGCGTACGACATTTCCTGCAGATAGGGTCTTGCTGAAACAGTCCCATTTTATGGAGGTGTTTTCTGAAATAGTAGTGCCAAGTTATGATATAAGCTGTTTTATTTCCAGTTTATGTTCCTTCTTTCCAAACCAAGCTTAACATATTTTGTGGTAATTTTTAATGAAAAGAATAAAGTTATATTGGCTATGGGTTTGTATATGGCAAAGGTGTTGATATTTTTGTGCTAATTTTTCTCGCATAAAATGAATATTTCTGAAATTTTAAACATGAACTTATTAATGTATACTAACTTATCCTGATGTCTTCTCATGTCATCAAGTCGTTCTGGTGGTTTTTTGCGCTCTAAGATATTTCAGGAGCTCTGCTGCTTGAATAGCATCTCGTCAATGAAGATGCAAGACTTTATATGTCCTGCACTTCCGATTCTCTGAGGGACAGACCTTTAGATGCAGATATTATTCATCATAACTTAAACACTTTTAGTTCCCCGCAGGAAATCTAATTCAAAATGTTCAACCTCAAATGAAATTGTCTTCACAGACAAATAGCAACACTTATTTTGCCTTCATAAACTATTAACAGTAGATGTTAGACATTGTTGTTGTGTTAGCGCGTAAAGGACGTTACGAAGGCCAACAACCAATATTTCCTTTCTGTAAGTGATTCTACTGCTTTTAAATTTACTTAGCAACAAAGGAATCAATGTTTTCCTTCATATTTGTAATTTTTTGTGAAATAACTGTGAATCATATAAATTTAAAATGAAACAATTGAATGGCTGTGAAATCCTGATTTATGCAATATATTGCTTTCATCATAGTTTCCTTTCATTTTCACAATTATATACATTATTCCTTACACTCATTATAATCAAAGATTTTTATAAGATTGTCTTTCTGCAACAGGTTAGATAGATATTTTTTTAATGTATAAAATTCCAAATCTGTAGATATTTAAGGCTAAATATCTTCTTATTTGAAAATCGTCTAAAATTTAACCAGAAAACTAATGAATCTCTATTCGTTTAAGATAATCGCATTCTCAAGAAATAATTTCAATCTGCTATTAAAGACAATTATATTCGAAAGAAAATACTATTATTATGTCTATTTTAATTTCAGTTGATTTTTGATATAATATCTATTTCAACATAAATATATTACACAATTTATTGCTTACAATTAAATAATTCGTAAATGTTTTCATTATTTTCTTTAGAGGAAACAATTGAAATACAAGCAGTTTAATGGTTGGTATAAAAACAATAAGCGAAAATATTTTACTTACAAATTGAAAATATACAAGCTAATAATTCCTTTTAAGATGCATATTTACTTTTCATAAAAATAGTAATATTCCATTTTTTATACATCTTTTAAATGATTGTCGCTTAACTTCGGGGGGGGGGGTTGATCCTCATTCCTTGTGTTAACACCTTTTGAATAAGAACTTATGTAAAATTTTAAAAAATCTAAAAAACGTGTTCATTATTCATTAACATACTTAAATTTACTAAAATGCTTCTTTAATTAATTTAATATTAGTTTACTTTAGTAGATAAATTATTCGTAGTTTCATTTATTGATTCTTACAAAATGCAAATTTTTTTTCTTTGTTATTCTCAAGTCATTCAGTTAATTTCTTTATCCAATGAAAAGTTTTTTATCAAAAATATCTCTCAAAATATTTAATTAGATCGCATAATTTAAACTATATATTTTAATTTAATCATTTTAATCTCAGGACGTATCTTTATGTGGGATTGGTACCTTAGGTTTAGTTGTCTTGAAATGAGAGCAATTCTTTACAAAGTAGCCACATGTCTCAAGATAATGGAAACTGTTCTCATTAAGGATATACGTGCTTGACTCGCGCATTTTTGCGACCTTTTATTTCTTTTAGTGATAGGTAATGATTAGTTCAATAGCATTCTTTTCTTTGTGATTTTTCTTGTAGTGCTTGGCTTTCCTTACAAGTATAAATATCAAAGTGAAATAACTAACTTGTTATAGATGAAGCCTAAAAATTATGCCAATTTGTTGCCATATTCGTAATTTATACACAGACATACATATATGTATGTATGTATGTATGTATTGCGATTGGTATACTTATTAAAGATATTTCATTAAATATGATTAATGTATAGGAAAATTTTTTATGCTTATGTATCGATTAATTAGTTTGTTTATGTATTTATGGGAAATTTATCACTTTAGTGTGAAGTAAAACTAAGTAAGTGATGAATTACATGCCATAAATGATAAATTAAGCATTTTTTGAAAAATATATTGCATACATTAGTAGGACTGAATTTAAGTATTTTGCAGTTTTTTCATAAAACTGATACTGTTTACCTAGGCCTGATAGTCAGAATCCAGCACTTTCCACGCTGTTCAGCGTAGAAGGTGCTGGATTCGAATTCAGCTATTGTTGAAGAATAGAAGATGGTTTTTACCTTGGGAAAGGAGGGTTCTTCGGAATTTCCGGATTTTTTTTTACAACCTCTCCTTCTGTATAAAAGCCATTCTAGAAGGTAAAGCACGTTAGATGTTAAGAATGTTTTCTTGGTCTTAAACGAATATTAGTAAGAAATTTCCACCGATATTTTGAAAAAAGAATTTTGTAGTAAAAGATTTAAAAAATAATAGATTTGATGCATACAATATATTTCCATTAAAATTAAGATGTATAGTTAACTAAACAAAAGCTGTATTTTTCTTGTTGTAAATTTGTTTAATAAATCAAAAGAATAATGTAATCAGTTATTACCAGAGAATAATGTAATCAGCGAACTCTGGGTTGCGTACAGGAAAGGGTACTGGTACTCATAAGGTGTGACTCTAGTTTTTTTTTTTTTCCAAAAACATACATAATGAAAAAATTTAAAAAACTGAGTATTGATCTATTTGTTTGGCCTGTTGAAATAAAGTTTGTACATTAATGAATACTTGAAAAAATTCGAAATTTCTAGTAAACTAAAGAATAAAGGGAGCACAAAATTAGTTTTGGTCTCAGCGTAATTAAAAAAAAATTGCTGAGATGTTTACGAAGTTTAACTGACACAACAGCATGAAAAATTTTTTATACATTGATCGTATTTTTAATTTAATTGAATATAAAATTTTGACCTGTAGTAATTGTAGTTTGCAACCGTTATGAAATCACAATCAATTGCAAAAGAAATCAGAATCTATCTCAGTTTCGGCTTTGACATATTGAATAGCTTTATAGAGTTTTCTATCTCAGTTATTTAATTACAACAATTGAAACACAAATATATATAAAGTAAAAATCATAGGAACAATTTTCATCGATCAATATAAAATAATAAAAGATAAAATTACCTATTTTTGATAATAGCACGAAATCAAAGCGTAAACTTTTTGGTTTTCTGAAAAATGTATTTTAAATTTTGTGATTCATGCAATTTGTAAATTTGCAGTGTATTCAGATTATTTTATTATTTTCTCATGGCAAAGGTCTGTATAGCTCGGAAATCTTTCAAAAAAGGCAGCCAATTAACAAACCAATTATTAAGAATTTTTAAAGGTAATTGTAAAAAATATGAAGATAGTTTGATATATAACTTGTGTTTATAGATGTTATTATTGTGTAGTTATAATAGTTGTGTTTATATGTGTTATAATATATACCTTGTGCGTTAATAGATACTTATAGATGTTGTAAAAATTTTGATTATAATAAAATTATAAATGTAGTTTTTACTGTCATAATAAATAAGAAATTATTTTTACAATTTTAATTATTTTCAGATAATTATGAGTGAATCAAAAGGATAATAATAAATAAATATTAATAAGATCAAATTTGTTGTGATTATTAATTATTGAAGACGTTTCTCTGAAATCTGTGAAAAAAATATATATCAGATTTGTGTAAAAAATATATTGACAAATTGAAATTTTTTTGGCAAAATGCTCACGAATATGTATATAATTTTGGTAAAAATAATTTTATATTGATCATTAAATAAATTCAAAAAATGTATTAAAAAAGTTTTTTGGTTTTGAGGTTTCATAAATGAAATAATAATTTATAGCCGTTTTGCAAGATTTGAGATATTTTAAAGGAAAATTGAAGTTATGAGATTTTTCCCTTCTTTTAAAGTAGAGCACGCAATTTAATTTTTAAATTGCAATAATTATATACTTTATAAGATGTAAATGGCGCTTATAAATTAGTTTTTTGCAGAACCCAATTATAGTTCTCATTAAAAATTTGCATTATTTTTTAATGATGAGAATTTTAGCCATTAGTTATTTTGAATCAGTGTAATATGAAAACTTATGATTTATAAAAAGAAAATTTAATATATTATTTTTTCAATCATCCACTGTATGGTGTATACAATAAACTTGCTTTTAAAAAAATTAAAAATATTTTAAATTTAATACATCTGGTCAGGAATAATATTTAATTATTTGATTGCATAATCATTATTTAACTATAGATGAGTGCTCCACTTGAATTTTAGTATATATCTAACAAAAATACCACCCGCCCTGTCTATTGGTCAGAGTCCCTGACTACGGATAGGGAGGTCCTGGGTTCGGATCCCGGTTCGGGCATGGATGTATTTTCTCTCTCTAATATCCTGTCTTTGTCGTTTCCTCGTATGAATGAGGTGTGAATGGTTGCCTACCCTATAAACGGGTCCCTAAGGCATGTGTGTACTGAGGAAGTCGGACTCCACACCAAAATAGGGTTCAGTTGGAAAAGTGGAGCAGCGCACCCCATATTGTCAGCCTGGCTGGCACACGACAACAACAACAACGTCTAACAAAAATGGAAAGATTTGTTTACATTAAAGAAAAAATTTAATTTTGGTATGTTGTTGTGTGCCAGCTAGGCTGGCAATATGGGGTGCGCTGCTCCACTTTTCCAACTGAACCCTATTTTGGTGTGGAGTCCGACTTCCTCAGTACACACATGTTATAGGGACCTGTATATAGATTAAGCAACCATTCACAACCCATTCATACAAAGAAAGGACAAAGACAGGATAAATAGAGAGGGATAGTACATCCATGCCTGAACTGGGATTCGAACCTAGGACCTCCCTATCCGTAGTCAGGGACTCTGACTAAACTTGGTATACATAGGTAAAAATGTTTCATTAGCATATACTTTTCTTTCTAAAAAGGCATTAAAAATTCAATTCGTTGTATGGTTTTACACCTAAACAAATAATTTTCTTAATCAAAAGTACAATGAAAATTTTATTTTTTAACGAAACATTTCTCGTGACACCACAACATTTATCACTAATGCAAATTCCACAATTCGCTTCTATTCTTGTACGAAATTCTAAGATATGAGAGGGGAAAAAATATCTTGAACCGTTAAAAAGAATGGCTCCATTTGTTGTGAAGCTGCAGCGATGGCTCACAAAGTATGTTCCCATTATCGACCCAACTCCCCTAACAATTCGACGAGTTTCGATGCGGGGGTGGAGAGGGGGCCAAATCGTATGGGCCGGTTGTGTTTGACAAATACGTCGCATTTTACCGAATCAACCGCCGGATAGTATTGGTTTTAGAGAAAAATATTTCTTCCGAACCCTGTAATAATCGTAAGTTGCTGGGCAGGAGGATGTTTGCGAAAGTATGGGTTTCGCTGCGCTAAAAACGTCAAGAAGAGTTTACATTGTTACGTTTTTCACTTAAAGTAGAACTTTTTTGTTTTCTTTCTGATATAAAATTCCAACCGGCGATGAGTTTTTAGTGCGCTTTCCGTATTTTCGATTCTATTTTATTTCTAATGTGCACAAACAATATCCATAAAAGATTCATTTATAAAAGTATTCGTTTCGTTTTCCGAAGTGTTCTAAGAATTTATCTCAGCATTAATATATTATGCATTGTACACTAAGCCCAGCAGGGACGTATTTTTATTCGTTTGAAATGGCTTAAGATACTCTTGGGTGAAATCCTTGGAAATGGTAATATTAAAAATTTTACCATTTTGGATATAGTTTAATATATTCATAGGTTTTAGTCTCTATTCACTTTAATATGTTAGTTCAGACGGAATTTTTATTTGCCAGTTCTTAAAAATCATTTTATGTTTACCAATAGATTTTCTAAAACGAAGAAGCAGTTTTGGGTCTTACATTTGTTTTCGGCATCTTAATGTGTTCTTTTAAGATCGAAAAAGAACGGTCTATTTTTCAACTCTAAGTTGAATTAAATATAAAAGGAGATCCAAAATTTGTAAGAAATTATTAAATTGTTTTCGTTATTTTTTATAAATTATACATGATTTTTCTCAGAGATTTAAAAATAAACTACGATGAGAAAATAAAATGTTTGATTATGTTTGTTATCGATATTATAAACTTACACTACTAAAAAATCAAGACTGATTAATATACTTGGATCTTAAAATATATATATGAAAATAAGGAAATTGCTATGTGGTTGCTAATCAGAAATGTAATAAACAATTTTTCACGAGATTTTTTATTAATAATAAACATTTTATACAGCAAACACAGACAGCTTTAAATAGCTGAAATGAATAATATTGTTCAGAAAAAATATGAAGTTTATAAATATAAAAATAAATATACAGTAATTTAGCACTGAAATCCATATTCGTTAGTTTGAGATCTTTAGCTTCGAAATAATATGTACAGCCATTGTCTAGCTAAGATTGGTTGAGTCAGTTCCTAACATTTGGACTTAACATATGACACCTGTTGGCACTTATGTTCTTCAACCATTCTCTTCATGGTGTAGTCACCTCATCTGGGGTTTCGCTTTCCAAAACTTATTTTCTTCTTTAGGATTCCATCTTCATATTTATAATTATAGCATAACTATCTTAATTGAGAAGCTTTACTTTTACTATAGTTAGATTCTATAAGGCATTGCTGTATTTCAGAATTATATTTTTGTCGCCAAATATCATTTTCTCTCATTGCTTTACAAACCATTGACAAAAATTTCGTAACTGCCATATAAAACTACAGGTCTTGCTGAGATTTTATATAGCTGGATTTATTTTTAATGATTAGATGGTTTGATTTAAATTAGTTTCGTAATCTATATTAGTATCTTATCTATATTGATTTGATTCTCGATGTTAATAAGCATCTCATTTAATTTCGTCATCTATTTAATAAGATTAACGAGTCTAAGATCACTTACAACTAAAATAATAAGTAAAAGCAACTTATGCACTGTAACCCATTTATTCACATTGCAAATTGACTGAAAATTATTATTGTAAATTTCGTAGATGTACTTTCTTGTATTCATTCGATTTCATTCGAATTTTGTGACTTCAATTAAATAAAAGAAACAACTATATAAATAAAAACAAAATATATGAAACATAATTTTTTTAATTTTAAGTGATTTTTTAATTTATCATTTTTTAAAAACAGCAACAATCATTCAATGATTTGCTTTTATGGAAACCAAAAAGTCAAATTCTTTTTTTCAAATGATGATAAATCATACTTTCATTACATTTTTCTTGTTAGAGTAAAAGTAGAATTGTTTTTCATATAAATGTAAGGATTGCCACAAATATTTGCATTTTTCTTCAATTATAGAGGATATTAAAGTTCAGTTTTTTTTCTTCTTCAAAAATCTGTATTTATTTACAAGAATGTACTTGAATCATTTTTAAGTGTATATTATTTTAAATGTTATGATATAGGGACTTCTCTAGGTATGCAAATAATGATAATAACTTTCATAGCAACAAATAATTACTTAAAAACAAAAAGCATTATTACGAATAAAATACAAATCACAAAATTTTGAATGCTGCTAACAAAATATAGCAAAGTATATTCTGATAAATATTTTGAAAGTTAAAACTAATTGTACATAATACCTCGGTTTATAAGAACATAAAATCTGCTTTGCGTCATTAAAATGTTTCCTATCTTTAAAAATATGTTGTTTTTTGAGTTGCATGTTTAAATAAAGTGGCGCCTTTATACCTAAATAATATTGCTTGGTAAATTATACTACAAAATAAAAGAAATTTTAATTTCATGTAAGCAGTTAATATATATTGCATTATAAACCCATTAGAACTTTTGTCATTACGATAATTTATATTCTTAAAATTTTGAATAGCCAAAAACTGCTTAAATCTTAATGGCTGTCAAATATTTTAATAGCATATATATATATATATATATATATATATATATATATATATATATATATATATATATATATATATATATATATATATATATATATATATATATATATATATATATATATATATACAGAAAAGGTATAACCACTTTTCAGATATTGGAATGTATTTAATGTGATGTATAAAGACTGGTGAGCTACTTTTCCAAGATATATATATTTTTATTTTGGAGTAAATCAGACAACATTAATAAGTGGTAAACATTATTTTGACATGCTTAATATAACATTAAAAAATTATTCCTATTCTTGATAAAAAAAAATAAAAGAGCTGAAAAAATAATGCCAAATTATGCATCCAGAACTATAACGTCAAAACTATAAGGAATTTCTTTTCAGCAAATCATTTCTATTTGTTTTATTCTTATGTTTAAGCATTTTAAAAAATTTGGATAATAAATGTTTTCGGTAAGAAATGCATTGTGACATGTAAAGAGAATTTTGATATCGCCTCGAGTAGATTTAAAAATGTTAGCGATTTAAAAGGAAAAAATGTTGCTTATTGAATAAATACATATATTTTACTGCATCCAATCTAAATTCTCTGATCCAAGGAAAGCGCTTTTTTCATACATTAACATTAATAAATAATTTATGAGAGACTTAGAATTCTTTTTTTATCTCATTTCTTTTACATATATTATTTTTATTTCAAGTAATTCAATTTTTTAAATTTGGATGCTTTCCTCTCATTTTTGAATTTTTAAAGTGAAATTTTTTTTTTGAAATTTCTA
The DNA here is from genome assembly GCA_037975125.1 of Latrodectus hesperus. Taxonomy (NCBI): domain Eukaryota; kingdom Metazoa; phylum Arthropoda; class Arachnida; order Araneae; family Theridiidae; genus Latrodectus; species Latrodectus hesperus. The sequence continues at coordinate 99,122 of JAJQOW010000311.1, forward strand.
AGGGATTATGAAAATATTTTAGTGCTTATTCTAACTGTCTCAATTTTATTACAGACTGTAACCGCACATTTTATGGAGAAGCGAATGTCAAATACCCACTCAGAGTCACCGGACCGTTTCAGAGGTACCTTCCGTTCGTGTGCAAGATCACATTTGTTGCCAATGGCAAAGAATTTGGCGATTTCGTGGAATTGACATTCTTATCGTTCCAGATTGGGAGACTGGAGCTCACAAGGTTTGTTATTTATTTTCTTATAGTACTTACCATTTTTTATCTTATCTAAAGCCGAGAAACAGCATCATTCAGTGCTAGCTGATAGGCTAAATATAATTTATCAAGTTTGGTATACATTTACAAATATGTTTATTCATTTATTTTGATTAGTTTATTCATATCATGTTAAATTTATTTTCCCCAATAACGACACTTGTGCATAGTATTTTATAAGTCAGAAATAGTTTTTTTTTCTTCTTTTTTATCCAATGGCGGGCACACAAGGGTGACTGAACCCTATGCCACAACAAGACCAAAAATTGCTACTCATTTATCGTTACCCAGCGGGCATCTGTGAACCAAGTCACGGAGGCGAGTAGCGTTACCCGCGTCATACCACCACAAACCCGTTTATAGGGTGGGCCACATTCATACAACAACACAGAAGAAAGGACAGAGAAGGAAAGAAACATCCATGCCTGAACCGGGATTTGAACCCGGGACCCACAGCTCAGGAGTCAGGAACGCTAACCACTCAGCCAATCGGTCGGCATAAGTCAGAAACGTATAAGAGTAGAACTTTGTTCAATGAAAGATAATTTGCAGCGATTTAAAAATGACTGAAATATATTTCGATCTATCATAACATATTAATTTTTAGAGAAATGTAGTGTTAAATCAAACCAACTAATATTTTTTCTCAATTATGTTGCTAAATTTTACCGCTAACTGCGCCAAAATGAATTCATTCTATGATGAGTTTAAACGTGTGCAACCTACAATTATGCAACGTATTAAAGTCCCATGTTTCCTGATGTACTTGTAACCTATGAATCTTATATTTTTAATTTTTTACTAATTAATTTTTTTTAAACTTTTACTCTTTGAATATTTTTTTAGAATTTACTTTGGAAGCTCACTTCGAATTTTATTCACAATAATTAAATTAAAAGATTCTGAACTAAAAATCTATCACTAAAACAATATATGCCATGAATTTCGAAATTTGAATTTTTATTTCAAAATTTGCAGAATGATCTTGACGGAAATGAAATATTTTTCCAAACCCATACCATAATTATTTTACCAATTTTACTAAAAGACTTTAATTCCTTTTCCTCTGACTAAAAAACAATGTATGTCATAAAATTAAATTTTTTTTCAAAATACTGTTTTTTACAATTGCTAAAATTGCCGACTGATTGGCTGAGTGGTTAGCGTTCCTGACTCCTGAGCTGTGGGTCCAGGGTTCGAATCCCGGTTCGGGCATGGATGTTTCTTTCTCTGTTCTCTCTGTCCTTTCTTCTGTGATGTTGTATGAATGTGGCCCACCCTATAAACGGGTTTGTGGTGGTATGGCGCGGGTAACGCTACTCGCCTCCTGACTTGGTTCACAGGTGCCCGCTGGGTAACTATGAATGAGTACCAGTTTCTGGCTTGGTTGTGGCATAGAGTTTAACCCTCTTGTGCCCGCCATTGGAAAAAAAAACAATTGTTAAAATGTTATGTTTAGAAGAGTTGAAGTTTATTTTTATTATTTTTTAACTGTTAAATGATACTTATTTTAGAGTGCACCAACAACTCTTCAATTGAATAAAATTTTAATTTTTAAGTTAGAATAATGTTAATTAAGTGCAAAAAAAGTTTTCTTTCTCACAATAATCTGTGAAAGCTGTGCAAAAATTTTTATGACTTCTCTCTTTTCATTTAATCATGATAAAGAATAAAACAAATAAAATTTTCGACTAAATTGGATTTAGAATAATCCTATATTTTAATGTTAAAGTAAAGATTGATACAGATTTTAATTTTCATTTTTATTCATAAATGCGCGATTTTTTTAAAATGGTTTCATGCAAAATGTTTTTCTATATGGTTTTATTCTTATTTACAAATTTCAATTGATTTGAAATATGTAATTATCTTTGGATATCAATTTTACACGTTTAAATGTCTAGTGTGGATTTCAGAAAGTTTTCACGTTGATTTATAAAAAAATGTTATTAAACATTGAAGTTTACTTCAATGTTTAATAATATTTTTTTCTTTTCGTAAAAGTAATATTTATATATTTATAATAAAATTAAATATTATTATAAATATATAAATATAATATTTATAATAAAATTAAATTTTTTATTTAATTTGCATTTCAATTTTCTTCTGACTCAAAATATGGGAAAGTGTATTTTAAAATTTAATTTTACATTTACAAGAAACTTCTTTTAAAAAATCTATTAAAGAGATATTCTTAAGATTTAATGTTTATTTTTATATAAAAAATATTATTTCTCTGTAAACTTTTGATAAATAATACAAGTTATGAAGTTATTAGTTTATTAAATATTTGTTTTAAAATTTAAATATATATTCACTAATGCATATTTATGAGAGACATAACTCTCTCTAGTTTTTATGCAATTATTCTTCAAATAAAATCCCTTTCACATAATTGCACTGTTGTAGTAAATACATTAGAAAATTATAGTGTTTTTAAATTTATTAAAAAATATTGTTCTCAAAATCCTAGAAAAATTGAGAAATTCAAACTTAACTATTTACCTAGATTTACGAAAGGAGTGTTTATATCTCATAAGTATTTCAACTATGAAATACATTCATTTTAATTTATAACAAATCGCAAAGAATAAAAATAAAATTTTCACATCCCTTATTAGTTTTTAAGTAAATATAGGAAAAAATTAAATCAATAAATTTGGAAATTACATTCTGTAAGTGCTACAAAAATTATCTGAAATATAATTTGAAAGAGAAAAAGATTTTATTTGCTTAGATTGTGAAAAGCTTCACAGTTCTCCTTCATCAATCAAATCTGTCAAGTACTGCAAACAAAGTCCTAATCTAAATTTGCTTATTTGAAATATTATTCCATAATCTTAATTGGTTTACTTTAAATATGAATTAAAATCAAGAAAAATAAATAAATGAATACGTGTTTTAGGAAAGTTAAATTTCTTTCTAAAACAATAGATAATTAATTTCCCAATTAAAATTCAGTACTTATAACCATGAAATGATTTGCAATTCAAATGAATTCCTAATTTGTGTTAAGATTTGAAGCATAAATTTAAAACATTCATTCCCCCATAATTAAAAGGGCATTAAGTTATTGGAAAAATATGCATTTACGCACTTATTTTATGCGAAGGCAAGCTTAATTTATATTTAGTATTCTACACGTACATTTTACTTTTTCAAGTTTTGCTAACAAAGCAATTTCTAGCATTGATTAAATATACTTTTTTGACACACATGCGTGTACATATGTGCACCTGCTTACTTGTGTGTATATAGTTATTGATTGCGAATTCAATTATTTGAATGCATTAAATTACCAGCTGTTTAATAAATCGCAGTTGACAAATGTATACAATATTAAAAAAATCGACAACAAATTATTGTAATTTAAAAACATTGTTGAATTGTTAATTTGTAATCGGCTCAGAAGTTTATGATATTAAATTTATGAAATCGTTTGCTTCATGCAATGCAAAGCAGATTTTATCATCAAACCAAGCTTTTATATAATAATTGATTTTTAGTTTAAGGAAACATATGTCTTACATGTCTGACATAGAATCAGTTGGTGTTGAATCAGTTATATATATATATATATATTGTAAATATATATATATATATATATATATATATATATATATATATATATATATATATATATATATATATATATATATATATATATTATAAATAAATTTGAAGTACCAATTAATGCAAAAACTATATGTTTGCATCTTTTTTTGCTACAATGCATTTTGTTTATGTCGTTGATCTCTACTCTATAACCATTCTTAGAAAGAAAAAAAAAAAACTTCGTAATTTTTTTTTTTGCATTTTTAATTTTTTAAGCAATTTATGTATACAAATTTTCTTTTAAAAATATATTTGATGAATGTTATTGTAACAAAGAATTTATCGATGTAGAATGTAGTGATGAATTATTTTTTGATTGAAATATGTACGAAAACAATTATATTTAAAAGTGAATTTTTCCTTGAATAAATATACTATTTCGTTTCGCGAAGCCTACACTAAAAACGCAGAAACTTGAAAAATCAAAATATATGTGTTTTCTTTGATCACTTAATTTTGACCATGTCCAAGCAAAAATTCAAACTTTATGAAAATTGTACGCCTAACATACTTTTCTAATGATATTAAAAAAAGGGATTAACCTAAAATGTTTCCATTATTTTGAAAATTGAGAAAATTTATGCTGTGTATATTTCAATTCAAGTCAAACAATAAATGAAGAATGCACTTTACAACTAAGTGGAAGCTAATTTGGTACAAATTCTTTTTTCTTGTTTTATCGTGGATGTATAAGAAATTCTTATCTTCGTGTAAAATGAATTAAGAAATTCTCATGTTTTTTAGCATTTTATTTCTTTTTGAAAATGATTTGCGTTTTTGAACATAATTCAATTTAAAAATGTTTTGATCACGTACTTGAAAAATATACGTTTTTCTATTTAATATCTGAAAAGCCATATATTTTAAATTCTATAAATAATGATGTATGTCTTTTGAAAGAAAAACATTTTTATTTCTAAATAAAAACATTTAAAAATGAAATTTCAAAGTTATATTAGTTTAGTTTATTTACTCGATTTACGATCCAAAATATTAATTTGGATCTGTAACACATTCTAGATTATTGTTGTAAAAAATTTATGTTTCGTAAAAATTTATACGAATAAAATAAAAATAAAGTAAAAATTTATACTTCGAATAAATTTGCGAAAGAAAGGAAAGCAGTATGTACAAAAATAAATATTAAAAATTGAATAGGATACAACATTTTATCAAAAAGTAGAGTTTACTTATCGCAATTAAGTTTTCCTTTTCTTAATATTCTCCCCTAATATAACTTTATTTTTCAATTTTCCTTTCTTTTTAAAATTCTATAGGAAAGCTTTAAAATTAGGAAATATATTTCAGTATCTTATTTCATTCAATTGATTTTAAATTGTTGACTAATATGACCAAATCAGTATTTTGAACAAATTTTCCATTTGTCCATATATTCTTAAAATGTTTTTGAAGTTTTGCTTAAAAAAAAAGAAATTCAAAACGCTTGTAAAATATTTATTAATCCTTATAAAGTTATAATTTCAATATTACTTTTTCTCAGAATGTTCTTAAGGTTTGTTAAATTACATTTTAGTAAAGGTACATTTTAGTTAAAAGTCCATAAATTAGCATTCAACAGATATAAAAAGAAAAAATGCGGAACGTATAGTTTAAAAAGTAGCATTTAACAAAGGAAAATTAAATAGTAATCATAAGTTTTAAATTGTACGTTAGATTTCCCCTTTAATATTGTGTAAAATTTTTATATATAATAACATTTTTAATAGTTAATGACAACGTCTGTTTAACAATAAATACCAAGAATACTCGAATTAGGGAGCAGAAAAAACATATATTGTCTTAAGCCTAGAAAATTCAATCGATAAGGAAATCTTAAAGTTAAAATAGTTCACAAGAAGTTTTGAGATGGAATAAAAACATTTAATATTCAAAATAAAATAAAAGTGAGATGGCACATACCAGAGGAATTCCAAGTTCACGTTTAAAGTATTTGAATAAACAGGTTCCCAGATGGAAATCTCTTCCTCTTACTTTTCAAAGAGTTATCCGTTTCACTTACATTTATATTATTCAATATTGGCTTATTTCAACTCTTTTTCTGGCTTTAAAAAAACAAACACAATCGATACGATAAGGAGGAGAAATCCTAGCAAAGTACCGATTTATATTCACACGGGGCGTTTGCTTCCTTTTTTTAAGCGTCCATTCAATTCCATTACGGTTTGTGGTTTAATTTCCGTGCAACTATTTTCCTCTTTTCCTGACTCTATCTGGTTTTCCTTTTATTTGGAAAGGGTAAAGAAAAAGGAACGGGAGCTGAATTTTCTATTCATTCTCAAACACGCTCAACTTCGGGCTCCTGGTGTTACTCTAGTTTCTTTATTTTATTCTTTGGCAGTTTTAGGAGTAGGGTAGGAGTTTCTTTTTGTTGGAAGCAATCTCGTCTAATTACTTAACTGGTCTTTCCGCTTAAAAGAAAGACGTCTTGCTTTGAGGATTTTATAACTTTCGAGTTTAAGTACAGCCAGTATAGCAGCAGTCTGAAAAAGGAAGGGAGGAATAAAATGCAATTTATTTCCTCCAGGGAGTACTTACGAACTAAATTAAAAAATATCGCAGCTGTACTGCACAATTTTTAGCGCCATTAACCTTACCAAAAATACTTTATTTCTGCATTTTACTTTTGCCTAACAAACAAATTAGTATTTGATATTATAGAAATACCAATACTTTTAGTATAGCTTCTAGAAATAGCATTATGTAAACTGAAATGAACACAAATGAAGCAATATTTTATCATTCATAACAGTTTTTCAGTGTAAGTCTCATGTTTTCAAAAATAAAATTAACCATTGTCAGAAACATATGCAATACTTCTTTTAGTGTCATGGTCAAATAAAAAACCTTTCCCCAAAATATCATAATAAATAAAACGGTACAACTTTATCTGAAGCTTTCAGATTTCAGTTGAATATGTGAAAAAAATTATGGAAACATATTTTCTCTTAAAATGTGACCAATTTTATTCATTATTACCTATGAATAATTATTGTTTTATAAAATTTAAAGCTATATTTTTCACGTAATTTTAACAAATAAAATTTCTGCTGGCTTAAATTTTATAGACTTTAAATTTAATAATTCTGAAGTTTAAAACTAAATTCATTAAAATGATATTAAAATCGAAATGTGTAACCACTTGATTAAATAGAAATTATATTTTATATTAAAAATGAGCATTATTTTGCTGTGTTTGATGAGCTATTTGTTAAAATAAGATTGAATGAAATTAAATGCGAAAATTTTAAAAAATACGTTTAATAAATTTAAAGAGTAAAAATACATCCAATGAAAAGCAACGTATTCAAATCTTTCGAAATAGAAAACAAAATAAATTAAGCTAATTCAGCATATGAATTTTTCTTTGAAATAGAATATCAAAAAAGAAAACAAGATCATCTCTACTTTTAATATTCAACTGTTTTCGTTTCCGATTTAAACTGGTTTCGTAAAATCTTTAAATCCTTTCGCAACATATTTTATTTCCTAATTGGACTGTTTCGTTCGGTTTTGCGAAATCTACATCATTTAGATTTGGAACCAAACATTTCAAGTAAAATGAATAAAGAAAATCCCAAATTCAATTTTGCAATTTTTATTTTCCCGATGTGGCAATCATTTTATGCAAATTGAAAAGAGAGATTGTTCCAGTTTAATATGGCAAAAGAAACAGAAAGAAGATGTACAAAATAATCGCTTTCCTCTAGCGAGTTATTTTTTTATTTTTGAAGTGTGTGTTACACCAAAACGATGTTGGAATTCTCTTGCGGTTCGTGCAATTCCCGATAGCACGTCCTGTCTCAGAATCGCTGAACGAATTCCCGATAGGAAACAAATCCGAAAAAGAAACTCAGTGAACACAAAGGGGACTAAAAGAAGTAATTAGAAACGATGGGGGGGGGAGAGAAAAGCCTATTTGTTCCGCGTCGGGTAAGAAAAGAACTGTGGAAATACAAGAATGAGCTGGAGTATCTGGAGAGACTGTTTGGGGAAATATTTCTCCCTTTGTGTGTTTGTGTTCGTTTATTTTTGGAATTCATATGGGAACAAAATGAAGATAAAGCTGCGAAATGAAAAATAATAATCTGCATTCAATGTGATAGATATATAAGAAAGAGAAAAGCTATTAGTTAATGCAATTTTGTAGATTAATTAAGTAAACATGGTTATAAGTGTGAATCATTGCGTAACACAATAAAAGTATTCTCTTAAGATAATAAAAAGTTCAATTTACGACTTTTTTTCTTCTTTTTTCTACCAAACTTTTTCTAGTGTTTAACACTTAGGGTTGTATTTGGAAATACTTATTTTATTGATGTTGTTTTTTGAAACTGAAAGAATGCTAAAGATTTGTAAAATATTCGACATTTTTTCCAATTAATTTAGAGATCATTCCACCTTTATTATTAATATTTTAAAGATATCCATGAATGCTGTATAAAATGAAGTACAAACATTTTTAAAATTTAAATTAATCTGAGAGTTATTAACATAATTCTGATATTTTTAAAATTCAATTTATTTATGGCTTATAATCCGTTAAATCGAAAATTAAGAAATGGTATTTTAGCTTCTACTTGAAATCATTAAAATTTTATTTCCAAATAAATCATATTAATTTTATATATTTTGATATAAAATGTCAAAAACGTAAGAAAGGAAATATGAGTAAAATACAACTTCATTTATATTTAGAAGAAATCCTGTATTTTGTTACAAACAATTTTTATGCTTAAAAGAAAAAAATAGAAAACAAATTTTTAGATAAATGATGTTTATTATTTTGAAATAAATAAAAGACATGATGAAAATATTTAATTATATATAAAAATTAAGCATTTTCATGCCGACCAACTTGTCTAGTGGTCAGCGTGCCTGACTACGGATAAGAGGGTCCTGGGTTCGAATCCTGGTTCGGGCATGGATGTACTTTCTCTCTCTATCTAACCTGTCTTTGTCCTTTCCTTGTATGAATGAGGTGTGAATGGTTGCCTACCCTATAAACAGGTTCCTATGGCATGTATGTTCTGAGGAAGTCGGACTCCACACCAAAATAGGGTTCAGTTGAAAAAGTGGAGCAGCGCACCCCCATGTTGCCAGCCTAGCTGGCACACGACAATGAATGAATGAATGAATGAAGCATTTTCATATGCGAGCACCTATATTTATTTCTCAAAATAAGCATTTTATGATACATTTAAGAATAGTTACAAAAAGAATAAAGTTAATATATAAGATTATGCCATTTGTGTGTTTATCTTATTATTTTGAATTCAAGTACAGGAAAACGCGCACGTATTTCGTTCAACTTCATCAGTTCTCAGTCCTTATTTGATTAAATTAACCAACGTTGTCATTCATCTGTCCGAGTGACATTTAAGCGAATGTGTTCCCTATCGAAATAGACTTTACTTTCGTTTGGGCACACAATCCATTCTAATAAAAGCGGGTTTGATGTTGCTCAATATATATGTATATAATTAATGTGAGCGTTACTTTCCAACCTTTGTGTCCAATAATCTAATAAATGACGAGGGACGACGGGGTGCGAAGGGAAAAAAATTTCTCCCCCATGACGCCATTCTCAAGCCTTCGTAAGCGGAGAGAGAGAGCGCGGACCACACCTAATATGAGTGCATGCCATTAGCTCCGGGAGAGGGGCTGTCATGGGCAGGAGGGACAGGGTTGCGAGAGTAATTTCATCAGTCACCCACTCCCCACTGTGTCCGATGAGTTAATCATTTCAGTCACAGGTGACACAAGTACTTAAAACTAGTAACGCAGAGCTTTGGTCAGCAGCTCTCGATTCGATGGTATTTAACTAGGTCTAGTTGCAGTCTCTATTAATTTAGGCTTAGATTTTCATATGCTGTTGACATTTAAAATAAATTATATTTTAATAATAATGGAAAATTTTATATTAACGATTTTTATTTTCTAATTTTCTAACCTTCTTAGAAATATTAATAAAATGAGACACACACACACACACACACACACACACACACATATATATATATATATATATATATATATATATATATATATATATATATATATATATATATATATATATATATATATATATATATATATATATGCTGACCGATGGCTAAGTGGTTAGCGCTCCTGACTACTGATCTATGGGTCCTGGGTTTGAATCCCGGTTTGAGACATGGATGTTACTTTCTCTTCATGTTCTCTCTGGGTTTCTCTATCCTCTCTTCCGTGATGATGTATGAATGTGGCCCACTCTGTAAACGGGTTTGTGGTGGTATGACGCGGGTAACGCTACTCACCTATGTGACTTGGTTCACAGGTGCCCGCTGGGTAACGACTAATGAGTAGCAGTTTCTGGCCTTGTTGTGGCATAGGGATCAACCCTCAAGTGCCCACCGTTGGAAATTAAATAAATATATATTTATATATATATATATATATATATATATATATATATATATATATATATATATATATATATATATATATATATATATATATATATATATATATATGTATGTGTGTTTGTGTGTGTGTGTGTGTAATATGCATATATTATTGAAGACACATTGCATAACTTTTCTAGGAATATGATTATTGAATTCAAACCTCAATTATTTAGAAAATGTAAATTATTTTCAGGAGTCAAACTATTCATTGAATATATTTTTCTTAGGTTAGATGAGGGTCATCTTTTAATTACATTATTTAAACAAATTTTGGGAAATTTTATTAAAAGAAAATAATTATCATAATCAATGAATGAATACTTCTGAGCCGGGGTTAGAATTCTGTTAATCTCACTCTTACTTTCGAATTCTTCATTAATTTAAACTGCAATTATTATGCTAATTTTATGAATGTTTCTTTTAATTATGTTACAACTTAATTATATCTATATCTGTGAGTGGGTTTTTATTTAATTTCATTCATCTACACTGTTTATGAAAATGACATCATGAAAATATAATT